>PYDT01001271.1:2500-28593 GCA_004837865.1 Musa balbisiana
TACCAGAAATTCAATGCGTAATCTCAGCATTCAATGTGTATTTCTGAATAATCTCATTTTTCAATTATTCAACCATTTCATTTTACCAAGTTCAACGTTAGCCAGATTAGTCAACATTTATATGTTTCGATGCAACAACAAGATGTTATTTGTAACAAGTAGTTTATTGGTTGGTTAATTGGTTACATTTTCTTCATGAAATGGGTTGGATTGGTATTATTCTGGATACGGCAAAATCATTCTATTCGATCTAAATCTAATAGGTACCTTGCTAAATCTAATAGGTACCTTGTGTCAGAATTGAGAAATTCTATGGCTCGAATTTTTAGTATTCTCTTATTTATCACCTGTGTCTACTATTTAGGCAGAATGCCGTCGCCTATTGTCACTAAGAAACTGAAAGAAACCTCAGAAAAGTCAGAAAAGTCAGAAAAGTCAGAAAAGGAAGAAAGGGGAGAAAGTGAGGAAGAAAGCGATGTAGAAGTGAGGAAGAAAGCGATGTAGAAAGTGAGGAAGAAAGCGATGTAGAAACAACTTCCGAAAGGAAGGAGACTAAACAGGAACAAGAGGGATCCACCGAAAAAGACCCTTCCCTTTATTCGGAAGAAAAGGAGGATCCGGACAAAATAGATGAAACGGAAGAGATCCGAGTGAATGGAAAGGAAAAAACAAAGCATGAATTCCACTTTCACTTTAAAGACACATGCGATAAAGATAGCCCAGTTTACGAAGATTCTTATCTTGATACCTATCAAGATAATTGGGAATTGGGAAGACTTGAAGAAGAGAAAAATGAAAAGACTTTTTTCTGCTTTGACTTTGAAAAACCTATTGTAACTTTTCTTTTCGATTATAAGCGGTGGAATCGTCCATTGCGATATATAAAAAATAATCGATTTGAAAATAGTGTACAAAATGAAATGTCACAATATTTTTTTTATACGTGTTCAAGTGATGGAAAACAAATAATATCTTTTACATATCCGCCTAGTTTATCAACTTTTTCGGAAATGATAGAACGCAAAATGTCTTTGTACATGACAGAAAAATTTTCCCATGAAGACCTATATGATTATTGGGTTTCTACCAATGAGCAAAAAAAATACAACTTGAGCAATGAATTGATAAGTCGAATAAAACTCTAGAAGAAGAAGAAGAAGAAGAAGAAGAAGAAAGGATATCTCTTGCTCTAGATATACTTGAAAAAAGGACCAGATTATGCAACGATGAGAATGAGCAAGAATACTTGCCAAAAGCGTATGATCCTTTTTTGAACGGACCGTATCGTGGAACAATAAAAAAATTCTATTCACATACAATCATGAATGATTTAATTACTTCCACAAATGATTTAATTACTTCTACAAATGATTTAATTACTTCTACAGAAGAAGAAGATGTAGATTCCATAGAAACGTTTTGGATAAATAAGATTCATGGGCTCTTTCCTATTTCTAAAAATTCTCGAGAATTTGAACATGAAAAGAATCCGCTTGATGAGAAATCATCATTTAATTATATATTGTTAATTTCTTAACGTCAATCGATGAATCTTCTTTATTTTTATTGGAAGAAGAAAGAAGAATTAATTCAGAAAGTAAAGCAAAATCCTTGAGATTTGTATTCGACATAATTACAACCAATCCAAATGATCAAACAACAACTGAAAAAAAATCCATTGGAATAGAAGAAATCAGTAAAAAGGTTCCTCGACGGTCATACAAATTGACCGATGAATTAGAAGGACTGGATCAAGAAAATGGAGAAGAACAGAAGGAAGATTATGAAATTAGTTCAAGAAAAGCGAAACGGGTGGTGATCTATACTGATAACAATCCGGATCCGGATACCGATACTGATAATATTGATCAAGCAGAAGCAGAAGAGGTGGCTTTGATACGTTATTCGCAACAACCAGATTTTAATCGGGGTATAATCCAAGGATCCATGCGTGCTCAAAGACGTAAAACAGTTATTTGGGAAATATTTCAAACAAATGTTCATTCCCCGCTTTTTTTGGATCGAATAGACAAAGTCTTTTTTTTTTCTTTTTTTGATAGATTCTTTTTTTTTTCTTTTTTTGATAGATATAGATATCGAATAATTAATCTTATTTTTAGGAATTCCGTGGGGGGAAACCCAGAATCCGAAACTTCCGACTTTGAGGAGGAAGAGGAAGAGACAAACACTGGGAAAAAAAAAGACGAGGAGAAAAAAAAAAAAGAGGAAGATGAACGGATAACAATATCAGAAATTTGGGATAGCATTATATTTGCTCAAGCAATAAGAGGTTTGATGCTGATAACCCAATCTTTTTTTAGAAAAAACATTGTATTGCCTTCATTGATAATAGCTAAAAATATTGGACGTATGTTATTATTCCAATTCCCCGAGTGGTATGAGGATTTGAAGGAATGGAATAGAGAAATACATGTTAAATGCACCTATAATGGTGTTCCATTATCAGAAACAGAATTTCCCAAAGATTGGTTAACAGATGGTATTCAGATAAAGATTTTATTTCCTTTTCGTTTAAAACCTTGGCGAAGATCTAAAATACGATCTCATCATGGAGATCCAATGAAAAAAAAAGGAAAAAAAGAAAATTTTAGTTTTTTAACAGTTTGGGGAATGGAAACGGAACTCCCTTTTGGTTCTCCCCGAAACCAACCTTCTTTTTTTGAACCCATATATAAGGAACTCAAAAAATAATTAGAAAAGTAAAAAGAACTCTCTAAAAGTTTCAAAAGAAAAACAAGATGGGTCATCAAAATAGTTCTAGTTCTAAAACGAGTTCTAAAACGAGTTCTAAAACGAATAGTTCTAGTTCTAAAACGAATAGTTCTAGTTCTAAAACGAACAGTTCTAGTTCTAAAACGAATAATGAAGAAACTTGAAAAAGTGAACCAAATTTCTTTATTTGAATTGAGGAAGGGAAAAGTACATGAACCAAATGAAAATGCAAAAGATTCAAAAAAAATAATCAGATTATTCACGAATCGACCATTCAAATTCGATCTATGAATTGGACAAATTATTTACTCATAGAAAAAAAAATGAAAGATCTTGCTGATAAGACAATCACAATAAGGAATCAAATAGAAGGAATCACAAAAGACAAGAAGAAAATAGTTCCAGCCTATCATGATAAAAGACCGGAATTACAAAAACATATTTGGCAGATACTTCAAAGAAAAAATACCCGATTAATACGCAAATCACATTATTTTATGAAATCTTTCATTGAAAAAATATACATAGATATCTTGCAATGTATGGTTACCATTTCTAAGGTTAATGCACAACCTTTTAAAAAAACAATTATCAATGAATCCATTTACAACGATGAAAGAAATCAAGAAGGAATTGATGAAACAGATCAAGATACAATGAACTTTATTTCGACTATAAAAAAGTCCTTTTCTAATCCTAATATTAGAAATGATTTAAACACTTATCACGACTTATCTTCCTTGTCCCAAGCATATGTATTTTACAAATTGTCACAAACCCAATTATTTAACAACCATCACCTGAGATCTGTACTTCAATATCACGATCACGGGACCTATCCTTTTATTAAAGACAAGATAAAGTATTATTGTATGACACGAGGAATATTTGATTCCAAATCAAGGCATAAGAAAATTAATAAGTCTGGAATGAATAAATGGAAAAACTGGTTAAAGGGTCATTATCAATATAATTTTTCTCGGAGCAAATGGTCTCGATTAGTACCGAAAAAATGGCGAAATAGAGTCAATCAACGTTGTACTATTCAAAATAAAGAATCAATGAAATTGTATTCATATAAAAAAGAAAAGACCGATTAATTCATTACATGAATGAAAATTTTATGCAGTGGATTTATCGACGAGTCGAAAAGAAAAATTAAAAAAACACTACAGATATGATCTTTTATCACATGAATATATAAATTATGGGGATAGTAAGGACTCATACACACTGAAACCCGAATCGTTTTATGTATTGCTAAATATGACTATTGATGGTTACCTAAAAAAAGGATATTTTATTGATACCCATAAAAATCTGGATAGAAAATATTTGGATTATAGAATTCTTCATTTTTGCCTTAGAAACAATAGTGATATTGAGAACAATAGTGATATTGAGAACAATAGTGATATTGAGAACAATAGTGATATTGAGGACTGGACCGATATGTATATCGGTACCGAAATTTATAAAAATACTAAGACTAAGACTCATCAAAAAAAATTTTTTGATTGGATGGGAATGAATCGAAATTATTCTACCATATCAAATCTAGAACCTTGGTTCTTCCCAGAATTTGTGTTACCTTTTGATGCATATAAGATTAAACCGTGGATCATACCAATCAAATTACTTCTTTCTAATATTTATTATGAAAATGATATTAGTCAAAATCAAAATGAAAATGATATTAGTCAAAATCAAAATGAAAAAATATTAGTCAAAATCAAAATCAAAAAATATTAGTCAAAATCAAAATCAAAAAAATATTAGTCAAAATCAAAATCAAAAAAATATTAGTCAAAATCAAAAAAATATAGTCAAAATCAAATCAAAAAAATATTAGTCAAAATCAAAAAAATATTAGTCAAAATCAAAATCAAAAAAATATTAGTCAAAATCAAAAAAATATTAGTCAAAATCAAAATCAAAAAAATATTAGTCAAAATCAAAAAAATATTAGTCAAAATCAAAATGAAAAAAATATTAGTCAAAATCAAAATGAAAAAATATTAGTCAAAATCAAAACATCAAAGATTCCGTTAAAATAGAATTTCAAAATTCCAACCAAGAAAAAGAGGGTCAATCAAATCTTGTATCAGATCCACAAAAACAAAACCAAAAGGAATATCCTGAAGAGGATTGCACGAGATCAAACATTAAAAAGGTAAAAAAAAAAAAAATCCAAGAAAAATAAGGAAGGAGAACTAGATTTGTTCCTGAAAAAATTTTTTATTTTTCAATTAAGATGGGATGACCCCTTGAATCAAAAATTTTTAATAATGTTAGGATATATTGTCTCCTACTTAGATTGATAAATCCAAGGGAAATTACTATATCCTCGATTCAAAGAGGAGAGATACATCTGGATGTAATGCTGATTCAGAAAGATAAAGCTCTTACAGAATTAATAAAAAGGGGAATATTAATTATCGAACCAATTCGTCTATCTTTAAGAAGGGATGGAAAATTCATTATATATCAAACCATAAGTATTTCATTGGTCGATAAGAGTAAACACCAAATTAATAGAAAATACATAAAGAAAAGATATGTTGATAAGAAGAATTTTAAAAAATCCACTGGACGACATGGCAATATATTTGTGAATGGGGATCAAGATCATTATAATTTCTTTGTTCCTGAAAATATTCTATCTCCTAGACGTCGTAGAGAATTGAGAATTCTAATTTGTTTCAACTCTCATAATCGGGATATTGTGAATAGAAATCCAGTATTTTGCAACGAAAACAACATAAGAAACTCTGAACAATTTTTGAATGAGGACAAACGTCTTAATACGGATTTAAATAAATTAATTAAATGCAAATTGTTTCTTTGGCCCAATTACCGATTAGAAGATTTAGCTTGTATGAATCGCTATTGGTTTGATACCAATAATGGTAGTCGTTTCAGTATGTCAAGGATACGTATGTATCCACGATTCAGAATTATTTAATAGTATATTTCCTATATATCACATGCCGTTTTCAGTAAATAAAAACCGAAAGATGTACGCATATGGTGTGTTACGTTCTGGTACATGATACGTATTTACTTGTGTATCAATTCAATTGAATCTAGAAAGAAATCTACAGAATCTTTTTAGGTGCAAAGAAATCATTCTCTTTCGTAAATGCAGAAATATATTATCCTTTTCTAAATATATTATCCTTTTCTTTTCTATCTAAATCAAATGGAAAATTTGATTTAGATAGAAACGGATAAATCTAAATTTTTGCGTGTACTAGATTCAAAAAAATTGACATAATATAATAATTATTATTTTATTTTTCCTGATCGGTAAAATCCATGGCATGGAAAAGAAAGAAAAGAAAAAGATAAAAAAGTTTTATGGTCAAAAATTCATTCATTTCACTTCTTCCACAAGAAGAAAAAGAAGAAAACAGGGGTTCTGTTGAATTTCAAGTATTAAGTTTCACCAATAAGATACGAAGACTTACTTCACATTTGGAATTGCACAAAAGAGATTTTTTATCACAAGAGGTCTACAAAAAATTCTGAGAAAACGTCAACGTCTGCTGGCTTATTTGTCAAAGAAAAATAGAGCGCGTTATAAGAAATTAATTGACCAGTTGGATATTCGGGAGCCAAAAAATCGTTAATTAAATCGTTTGAATTAGTATAGTAGTTATTAGATTTTTTATTTTGATGAACCTCCTACTTTTTTGAGGAATTCATGAAATAATGAATTAAGGAAGAAAAGATATGACTGTACCGGCTACAAAAAAAGATTTCATGATAGTTAATATGGGTCCTCACCACCCATCAATGCATGGTGTTCTTCGACTGATCGTTACTCTCGATGGTGAAGATGTTATTGACTGTGAACCCATATTGGGCTATTTACACAGAGGGATGGAAAAAATAGCGGAAAACCGAACAATTATACAATATCTGCCTTATGTAACACGTTGGGATTATTTAGCTACTATGTTCACAGAGGCAATAACGGTAAATGCACCAGAACAACTGGAAAATGTTCAAGTACCTAAAAGGGCTAGCTATATCAGAGTAATTATGCTGGAGCTGAGCCGTATAGCTTCTCATTTGTTATGGCTTGGGCCTTTTATGGCGGATATCGGCGCGCAGACTCCCTTTTTCTATATTTTCAGAGAGAGAGAATTGATATATGATTTATTCGAAGCCGCCACAGGTATGCGAATGATGCATAATTATTTCCGCATCGGAGGAGTAGCTGCCGATCTACCTTATGGCTGGATAGATAAATGTTTGGATTTTTGCGATTATTTTTTAACAGGAATTGTTGAATATCAAAAACTCATTACGCGAAATCCCATTTTTTTGGAGCGAGTCGAAGGAGTGGGCATTATTGGTGTAGAGGAAGCAATAAATTGGGGTTTATCAGGACCGATGTTACGAGCTTCTGGAACACAATGGGATCTTCGTAAAATTGATAATTATGAGTGTTACAATGAATTCGATTGGGAAGTCCAATGGCAAAAAGAAGGAGATTCGTTAGCTCGTTATTTAGTACGAATCGGTGAAATGAGGGAATCTATAAAAATAATTCAACAGGCTCTAGAAGGAATTCCTGGAGGACCCTATGAGAATTTAGAAGTCCGACGCTTTGATAGAGCAAAAAATTCCGAATGGAATGATTTTGAATATAGATTTATTAGTAAAAAACCTTCACCCAATTTTGAATTGTCGAA
Source organism: Musa balbisiana (assembly GCA_004837865.1). Classification (NCBI taxonomy): domain Eukaryota; kingdom Viridiplantae; phylum Streptophyta; class Magnoliopsida; order Zingiberales; family Musaceae; genus Musa; species Musa balbisiana. Next base: position 9,937 of record PYDT01001271.1, read on the forward strand.
ACAAGAACTTTACGTGAGAGTAGAAGCCCCAAAAGGGGAATTAGGAATTTATTTGATAGGAGATAATAGTGTTTTCCCTTGGAGATGGAAAATTCGTCCACCCGGCTTCATAAATTTGCAAATTCTTCCTCAGCTAGTTAAAAGAATGAAATTGGCTGATATCATGACGATACTAGGTAGTATAGATATCATTATGGGAGAGGTTGATCGTTGAAATGATAATTGATACGACAGAAGTACAAACTATCAATTCTTTTCTATATCGGAATCCTTAAAAGAAGTATATGGACTCATATGGATCTTTGTACCCATTTTGACCCTTATATTGGGAATTACAATAGGGGTACTAGTAATTGTGTGGTTAGAAAGAGAAATATCTGCAGCGATACAACAACGTATTGGGCCTGAATATGCCGGCCCCTTGGGAATTCTTCAAGCTCTAGCAGATGGAACTAAACTACTTTTTAAAGAAGACCTTCTCCCATCTAGAGGAGATGTTCGTTTGTTTAGTATTGGACCGTCTATAGTGGTCATATCAATTCTACTAAGTTATTTAGTAATTCCTTTTGGGTATCGCCTCATTTTAGCCGATCTCAGTATAGGTGTTTTTTTATGGGTCGCCATTTCAAGTATTGCTCCTATTGGGCTTCTTATGTCAGGATACGGATCGAATAATAAATATTCCTTTTCAGGTGGTCTACGAGCTGCTGCTCAATCTATTAGTTATGAAATACCATTAACTCTATGTGTGTTATCAATATCTCTACGTGTGATTCGTTGAACATGAACTTTATACTTCTTTCCTAGAAGTAAAGGAAAGAAGTTGAATGTAATGTATTGAATAGGTATTTTATTTTTTATTCATCATTCGGGTCAATGAGTTAAACCAGATAGTTATATGAGTGAAACAAAACAACTTAGAAGTTTGCAGTAAGAAGATAAAATCTCATTTCATATGTACAAGAATAAAGTTGAAGTAAACATAAGCAGTGTAAACTGTTTACCCCAAGATTAAGATTCTTTCATTAGTCATCATATCTTGAAGCGGGTGTAAAGATCAACTGTATGGAGTTTTCATTACTGTCTTGTATTTATTACCATGCCGTAGATCAATCAAAAATCAGTGGACGGTTAGGAACACCAAAGTGCACAAAGGATTAGTAATAGAGATAATGTAAGGTATAAAAAAAGAGATATTTCTACATAAAAAAAAAAAAAAAATTATAAAAAAAATAAAAAAATGAATAACGAATCAAAATAGGGACTTTAAGTTGGTAGAAATGATCAAGCAGTACTTCCCTACGATTCCGATCTAGAGTATGCTCCTATTCACTGATTAAATAAATGACTATCCAGACGAATTAATCCCTTATTCTTTTTTTTTTATTTTTTTCAAAGTACCCTCTTCTGAGATAGAAGAACAGGAACAAAAGAAATGGAATGTAATAATCGAATGTAATAATCGAATGAATAAAAAAAGATATTTTATTTATTTATTCTTTTTTCCCATCCATATGGGTGGAATTTTTATCACAATTAATGGACCAATTCCTAATTCTTTAAATTCTTTAGATTTATTGATATAACGAGTATTTTATTGAAGGGCTGAGTTATTACCGAACAAAGAAAAATACATTTTTATTATCATAAGGGATGAGATTAATTCCGAAGCACTTTTTTTATTCTAGCAAACGGAATTCCATTGGTTTAATTTTGGACTCTCTGATATATCTTTATTCTAGTTACCCCAAAAGAAAGGGGTGATAATATCGAACCGGTCCTTACATTTATTTGTGGCCATAGAGGAGCCGTATGAAGCTGAGGTCTCATGTACGGTTTTGGAATAGCGATGGAAACAGTAATGTTATTATCGACTATAATTATCTAACAGTTCAAGTACAGTTGATATAGTTGAAGCACAGTCCAAATATGGCTTTTGGGGGTGGAATCTATGGCGTCAGCCCATAGGATTTATAGTTTTCATAATTTCTTCTCTAGCTGAATGTGAGAGATTGCCCTTTGATTTACCAGAAGCGGAGGAGGAATTAGTAGCAGGTTATCAAACCGAATATTCAGGTATCAGATTTGGTTTATTTTATCTTGCTTCTTACCTAAATCTATTAGCTTCTTCGTTATTCGTAACGGTTTCTTTACTTAGGTGGGTGGAATTTATCTATTCCGTACATATCCATTCTGAGCTTTTCGGAATAAAAAATAGGGACTTTAAGTTGGTAGAAATGATCAAGCAGTACTTCCCCTACGATTCCGATCTAGAGTATGCTCCTATTCACTGATTAAATAAATGACTATCCAGAACGAATAATCCCTTATTCTTTTTTTTTTTTTTTTTTTTTTTTTTTTTTTTTTTTTATTTTGGTTGGTCAGTAACTACAAATAATTATTAAATAATAATTGGTCAGTAACTACAAATAATTATTAAATAATAATTGGTCAGTAACTACAAATAATTATTAAATAATAATTGGTCAGTAACTACAAATAATTATTAAATAATAATTGGTCAGTAACTACAAATAATTATTAAATAATAATTGGTCAGTAACTACAAATAATTATTAAATAATAATTGGTCAGTAACTACAAATAATTATTAAATAATAATTGGTCAGTAACTACAAATAATTATTAAATAATAATTGGTCAGTAACTACAAATAATTATTAAATAATAATTGGTCAGTAACTACAAATAATTATTAAATAATAATTGGTCAGTAACTACAAATAATTATTAAATAATAATTGGTCAGTAACTACAAATAATTATTAAATAATAATTGGTCAGTAACTACAAATAATTATTAAATAATAATTGGTCAGTAACTACAAATAATTATTAAATAATAATTGGTCAGTAACTACAAATAATTATTAAATAATAATTGGTCAGTAACTACAAATAATTATTAAATAATAATTGGTCAGTAACTACAAATAATTATTAAATAATAATTGGTCAGTAACTACAAATAATTATTAAATAATAATTGGTCAGTAACTACAAATAATTATTAAATAATAATTGGTCAGTAACTACAAATAATTATTAAATAATAATTGGTCAGTAACTACAAATAATTATTAAATAATAATTGGTCAGTAACTACAAATAATTATTAAATAATAATTGGTCAGTAACTACAAATAATTATTAAATAATAATTGGTCAGTAACTACAAATAATTATTAAATAATAATTGGTCAGTAACTACAAATAATTATTAAATAATAATTGGTCAGTAACTACAAATAATTATTAAATAATAATTGGTCAGTAACTACAAATAATTATTAAATAATAATTGGTCAGTAACTACAAATAATTATTAAATAATAATTGGTCAGTAACTACAAATAATTATTAAATAATAATTGGTCAGTAACTACAAATAATTATTAAATAATAATTGGTCAGTAACTACAAATAATTATTAAATAATAATTGGTCAGTAACTACAAATAATTATTAAATAATAATTGGTCAGTAACTACAAATAATTATTAAATAATAATTGGTCAGTAACTACAAATAATTATTAAATAATAATTGGTCAGTAACTACAAATAATTATTAAATAATAATTGGTCAGTAACTACAAATAATTATTAAATAATAATTGGTCAGTAACTACAAATAATTATTAAATAATAATTGGTCAGTAACTACAAATAATTATTAAATAATAATTGGTCAGTAACTACAAATAATTATTAAATAATAATTGGTCAGTAACTACAAATAATTATTAAATAATAATTGGTCAGTAACTACAAATAATTATTAAATAATAATTGGTCAGTAACTACAAATAATTATTAAATAATAATTGGTCAGTAACTACAAATAATTATTAAATAATAATTGGTCAGTAACTACAAATAATTATTAAATAATAATTGGTCAGTAACTACAAATAATTATTAAATAATAATTGGTCAGTAACTACAAATAATTATTAAATAATAATTGGTCAGTAACTACAAATAATTATTAAATAATAATTGGTCAGTAACTACAAATAATTATTAAATAATAATTGGTCAGTAACTACAAATAATTATTAAATAATAATTGGTCAGTAACTACAAATAATTATTAAATAATAATTGGTCAGTAACTACAAATAATTATTAAATAATAATTGGTCAGTAACTACAAATAATTATTAAATAATAATTGGTCAGTAACTACAAATAATTATTAAATAATAATTGGTCAGTAACTACAAATAATTATTAAATAATAATTGGTCAGTAACTACAAATAATTATTAAATAATAATTGGTCAGTAACTACAAATAATAATTAGTAACTATAGATTGGTGAGAACCACTCTTTGATTTAAACTGATAATATATTTCTCACGGGAATTTCGAAATATACAATTTCAACTACTTTTTTTATTCTTTTTCTTTTGGATAAAAAGTAAGTAGGATTGGCCCAATAAAATAATTATATCTATATATAAAATTAATATCTATTAATAATTATATCTATATATAAAATTAATATCTATATATAATCTATATATAAATGATTAATATCCATATATAAAATTAATATAAAATTAATCCATATTAAGATTTAATTCAATTAGGAACATATCATATACAATAAATAGGAACATATCATATACAATAAAAATGGGGTAACCCTTTTCCTTTCCTGGACCATTTAGTAAGGTCATGATTTGACTTATATTTTTTTTTACATATTATACATAATGGATTTACCTGGACCAATACATGATATTCTTGTAGCATTTCTGGGGTCAGTTCTTATACTAGGGGGTCTGGGGGTAGTATTACTTACCAATCCTATTTATTCTGCTTTTTCGTTGGGATTGGTTCTTGTTTGTATATCCTTATTCTACATTCCATCGAACTCTTTTTTTGTAGCTGCCGCACAGCTACTTATTTATGTGGGAGCCGTAAATGTCTTAATCATATTTGCGGTAATGTTCATGAATGGTTCAGAATATTCCAATGATTCGTATTTTTGGACCATTGGAGATGGAGTCACTTCACTGGTTTGTACAAGTATTCTTTTTTCACTAATTACTACTATACCAGATACGTCATGGTACGGAATTATTTGGACTACAAGATCAAACCAGATTATAGAACAGGACCTAATAAGTAACGTTCAACAAATTGGGATTCATTTATCGACAGATTTTTATCTTCCCTTTGAACTAATTTCTATAATTCTTTTAGTTTCCTTGATAGGTGCAATTACTATGGCTCGCCAATAATAAATACTTAGAATTTTAAAAGAATTAAAAAGTTTTTAGAATTAGAAGTTCTAAATAAATAAAAAATCGAATCGCTTGAATTGTTCATATTGAAATGAATCGAGATTGATAAGGAGTTAGTCAATGATGTTCGAGCATGTACTTTTTTTGAGTGTTTATTTATTTTCTATCGGTCTCTATGGATTGATCACAAGTCGAAACATGGTTAGAGCACTTATGTGTCTTGAGCTTATACTAAATTCGGTTAATATTAATCTTGTAACATTTTCTGATATATTTGATAGTCGCCAATTAAAAGGAAACATTTTCTCAATCTTTATTATAGCTGTTGCAGCTGCTGAAGCAGCTATTGGTCTAGCTATTGTTTCGTCGATTCATCGAAACAGAAAATCAACTCGTATCAATCAATCGAATTTGTTGAATAATTAGTGATAATTATCATGATCATATATTGAATAATCAGTTATAATGATCATATAAATCAAGACACCGCACAACATGATAAAGCATAAGAAAATAAAAATTAAATTGGAATATTTTTCTATTCTTTTTCTATTCTTTCACTTTCATATTCCATTAATGGAAAATAATTATATTCTTAATTTTATTGGTATTATAATTTTTTTATTTCGTTTTTTATTTGTTTATTTTATTTAGTTTTAATGTATTTTAATTTTAATGTATTTCAAATTTTAATGTATTTTAATTTTAATGTATTTTAATTTTAATGTATTTTAATTTTAATGTATTTTTAATGTATTTTTAATGTATTTTTAATGTATTTTTAATGTATTTTAATTTTAATGTATTTTTAATGTATTTTAATTTTAATGTATTTTAATTTTAATGTATTTTAATTTTAATGTATTTTAATTTTAATGTATTTCAAATTTTAATGTATTTTAATTTTAATGTATTTTAATTTTAATGTATTTTAATTTTAATGTATTTTAATTTTAATGTATTTCAAATTTTAATGTATTTCAAATTTTAATGTATTTTAATTTTAATGTTTTTAATGTATTTTAATTTTAATGTATTTTTAATGTATTTTAATTTTAATGTATTTTTAATGTATTTTAATTTTAATGTATTTTTAATGTATTTTAATTTTAATGTATTTTTAATGTATTTTTAATGTATTTCAAATTTTAATGTATTTTTAATGTATTTTAATTTTAATGTATTTTAATTTTAATGTTTTTAATGTATTTCAAATTTTAATGTATTTCAAATTTTAATGTATTTTAATTTTAATGTTTTTAATGTATTTCAAATTTTAATGTATTTTTAATGTATTTTAATTTTAATGTATTTTTAATGTATTTTAATTTTAATGTATTTTTAATGTATTTTAATTTTAATGTATTTCAAATTTTAATGTATTTTTAATGTATTTTTAATGTATTTTAATTTTAATGTATTTTAATTTTAATGTATTTTAATTTTAATGTATTTTTAATGTATTTCAAATTTTAATGTATTTTAATTTTAATGTATTTCAAATTTTAATGTATTTTTAATGTATTTCAAATTTTAATGTATTTTTAATGTATTTTAATTTTAATGTATTTTAATTTTAATGTATTTCAAATTTTAATGTATTTTTAATGTATTTTTAATGTATTTTTAATGTATTTTTAATGTATTTCAAATTTTAATGTATTTCAAATTTTAATGTATTTTTAATGTATTTTAATTTTAATGTATTTTAATTTTAATGTATTTTTAATGTATTTTAATTTTAATGTATTTTTAATGTATTTTTAATGTATTTTAATTTTAATGTATTTCAAATTTTAATGTATTTTTAATGTATTTTTAATGTATTTCAAATTTTAATGTATTTCAAATTTTAATGTATTTTTAATGTATTTTTAATGTATTTCAAATTTTAATGTATTTCAAATTTTAATGTATTTTTAATGTATTTCAAATTTTAATGTATTTTTAATGTATTTCAAATTTTAATGTATTTTTAATGTATTTTAATTTTAATGTATTTTAATTTTAATGTTTTTAATGTATTTTAATTTTAATGTATTTTTAATGTATTTTTAATGTATTTTTAATGTATTTTAATTTTAATGTATTTTAATTTTAATGTATTTTAATTTTAATGTTTTTAATATTATTAATCATATGTTATCTATACGAAAATAAATTAAATTACTAATTTAGTTTTATTTTATATATTCATATTTCAAATATGAATATAATTTTAGTTTATTTTTATATATTCATATTTCAAATATGAATATTGAAATATTGATTGAATGATTGATCAATTTGTTTTGTCGGCCAATTTTAATTTACACATGTGGCTCGTATGATCATGATTTTTTGAAACGGAAATCAAAGTCCTCTGGCTTTTTCTCATGAACAGATTTAGAATATATTGATTCTTAAATTTTAATAAACCACTGCTTCGTTGGTGTCTATAATATAAATACTAATTTTTACAGATTGAAAATTTTTTGATGTTCAAACCTGGAATTTATAGATCCAATGTCACATTCAGTAAAAATTTATGATACATGTATAGGGTGTACTCAATGTGTACGAGCCTGCCCCACAGATGTATTGGAAATGATACCTTGGGACGGATGTAAAGCTAAGCAATTGCTTCCGCACCAAGAACCGAGGACTGTGTGGGTTGTAAGAGATGTGAATCCGCCTGTCCAACGGATTTTTTGAGTGTCCGTGTTTATTTATCATATGAAACAACTCGCAGCATGGGTCTAGGTTATTGATACGTTACAAAAAAATCCACTTGAATCAATTGATTCCTCTTTACCGACAAAAGCCCGTACTCGAGAAAATATATTATTCTATTCCGAGCACGGGTTTTTCTGGTCAAAACGTATCTTGTCTTTATAACGAGTTATTTTCCTTGGTTAACAATACTTGTTGTTTTGCCGATATCCGTCGGTTCTTCCATTTTCTTTCTTCCTCATAAAGGAAATAAGATGTTTAGATGGTATGCTATATGTATATGCTCGTTGGAGCTCCTTCTAACGACCTATGTTTTCTGTTATCATTTCCAATTGGACGATCCATTAACCCAATTGGAGGAAGATTTAAAATGGATAGATATTTTTGATTTTCACTGGAAACTGGGAATCGATGGGCTTTCCATAGGACCTATTTTACTGACAGGATTATCACTACTTTAGCTACCTTAGCGGCTTGGCCAGTTACTCGAAATTCGCGATTGTTCTATTTTCTCATGTTAGCAATGTACAGCGGTCAGATAGGATTATTTTCTTCTCGAGACCTTTTACTTTTTTTCATGCTGTGGGAGTTAGAATTAATTCCTGTTTATTTACTTTTATCCATGTGGGGAGGAAAGAAACGTCTCTACTCGGCCACAAAGTTTATTTTGTACACTGCGGGGGGCTCCATTTTTCTCTTAATAGGAGTTCTAGGTATGGGTTTATATGGCCCTAATGAACCCACATTAGATTTTTCAAAATTAACTAATCAATCATATCCTGTGGCATTGGAAATAATATTATATTTTGGATTCCTTATTGCTTATGCTGTCAAATCGCCGATTATACCCCTACATACGTGGTTACCAGATACCCATGGAGAAGCACATTACAGTACATGTATGCTTCTAGCTGGAATCTTATTAAAAATGGGCGCATATGGACTTATTCGGATCAACATGGAATTATTACCCCACGCTCATTCTATATTTTCTCCCTGGTTGGTAATAGTGGGAACGATTCAAATAATCTATGCAGCTTCAACCTCTCTCGGTCAACGGAATTTAAAAAAAAGAATAGCCTATTCCTCTGTATCTCACATGGGTTTCACAATTATAGGAATTGGTTCTATAACCGGAATGGGACTCAACGGTGCCATTTTACAAATACTCTCTCATGGATTTATTGGTGCTGCGCTTTTTTTCTTGGCAGGAACGAGTTGTGATAGAATACGTCTTGTTTATCTCGACGAAATGGGGGGGATATCGATCCCAATGCCAAAACTATTTACCATGTTCAGTAGTTTTTCGATGGCTTCTCTTGCATTGCCAGGAATGAGTGGTTTTGTTGCGGAATTATTAGTATTTTTTGGAATAATTACTAGTCCAAAATACCTTTTAATGCCCAAAATGCTAATTACTTTTGTAATGGCAATTGGAATGATATTAACTCCTATTTATTTATTATCTATGTTACGTCAGATGTTCTATGGATACAAGCTATTCAATGTTCCAAACTCTAATTTTGCGGATTCTGGACCACGAGAACTATTTGTTTCAATCTGTATCTTTCTACCCGTAATAGGTATTGGTATTTATCCGGATTTCGTTCTCTCGCTATCAGTTGACAGGGTGCAAGCTATCCTATCTAATTACTTTCATCGATAGTCTTTCATTAATAATACGGAAATCGAATTTTTGTCTTTGATTTTGAGATTTTTAAAATCGTTCGCTGTACAATGCAAAAGAACAAAGTGAATTAGAATTGTAATGAGATGCATTTTTAGTTTTTGAGAACCGTTTTGAATAAGGAATGATTCAAACGGTTCTCAAAAACTCGCACAAACAAGAAGCTTTATATATATATATGGGATGATGTTCTTATGTATTCTTTATGTAGTTTATTCAATTATTTATCTGTGTAGTTTATTCAAGTAGATGTTAATGTGAATGAACCATAACTATGTAGACCTATTCCTAATAGATTGATTCCAAAATAACATATCCAAATTATAAGAAATCCTATAGAAGCCACAAGTGCCGAATTCGTACTTTTCAAACTTTGATTTGTTCTACTTCTAATATGTATTCTAGTTCTAGTATGTAAATAAATCGCGAATATGGTCCAAGTAATAAAAGCCCAAGTTTCTTTGGGGTCCCAATTCCAATAAGATCCCCATGCCTCATTAGCCCATACTGCTCCACAAAGAATGCCTATGGTTAAAAAGGTAAATCCTAAACTAATGACACGATAACTCCAATAATCCAAACGTTGAGTCAATTGATATTTATAATAATTTCGAAATGAAAGAAAAGAAGTGTTTTTAAAAACACTTCTTTTTTCATTCAAATATTGAATCTCACCAAAGAAAAATGGCTTAATTAAGAAATTATTACCTTTACAAAAAATATCGATGTTTTTTCGAAATGTAATGACTAGAAGAGCGACTGATAATAATGATCCGCATAAAAGAGCTGCATAGCTTAATAACATCATACTTACGTGCATCATTAACCACTGAGATTGTAGAGCAGGTACTAATATTGCGGATTGATGCATTTCAGTTAAAAAACCCGACGTGGCAAAGCCTTGTGTAAAAATGGTACTTGGTGCGGTTATTGTGCTTAAATCATTTTTATGGTTCCCCATCTTGGAAATCATATGAATAATGGAGAAACTACACGAAAGGAAGATTAATGACTCGTATAAATTACTTAATGGAAAATGTCCTGAAGAAACCCAACGAGAAACTAATAATCCTGTTATAGAGAAAAAAGTGGCTATCATCCCTTTTTCCAATGAATCACGCAATCCTACGATTTCGCGGACTAATAAGATCATTAAATGAATCGTAATCACAATTGAAATTATCGAAAAAGAGATATGAGTTAATATATGTTCTAAAGTTGTAAATATCATAAAAGGGGGGGTCCCATTAGAGAATTGAAATCGAGAATTGAATACATTATAGGATTCGTTGTGTCTCTTTTAGAGGATTTATTTTCTAGGATTTATAGGATGCCGCCACTCGGACTCGAACCGAGATGCTCTAGCACTGCTTCCTAAGAGCAGCGTGTCTACCAATTTCACCATGGCGGCTTACTTGAAATAATAATAGTCAATTCACGTTGAATCGTCGAGAATCAAGGATTCAATATAGTTTAGTAAACATTAGAATCGATAAATAAAGATTCATTTAAATTCCTATTTTAATCTCTATTCAATCCTATTTGAATCTATATTCAAAAAAAATAATCTTTAGTTGGGATCATTGTAAGTTTAGTTTTAATAATAAACTTTCGCGTACTAGAAACTAAGTTCTTCCAAAACAGTTAGAACTCAATAGTTTTGTTGTCGGTCGAGGTTTGAGGTATAGAACTAAGAATTGTTCCTTTTCTATTTTTTGATTCGTTTTTTATTTATCCGATTTTATTTCATAGATTCAAACAAAATGAAAAAGATTTTTTTTTCAATGAAGAAAATTAAATAACCAGGATTAAAATTTCATATGTATAACAATTTCATCACTAAATCAAACGAATTTGAAATTTTCTAACGATTTCGACACCTTAGTATCATTCCTTAGTACCATTAGAGTATTAATACTCTTCATTATATATATAATGGTAAGATTTACCAAACAAATTTGGTTTTTGTTAGGCATATAAGAAACAAAAGAATTTTCATTTCTATCGTAATCATACTCTACTTTTCACAATAGAAAAATATTTTTCTATTGTGAAAAGTAGATAGAAAAAAATATTCAGAATTCGATATACATACCTTTATTCTACATACCACATCTACATACTACAACAGCTAGTTCTAACTCATATTGATATGAAGAGTTCAATACATTAATTAATGTGAATCGTTCATCTTAAAAAATTCGAAGTTCTTCGAGTATGTCAATTCCGATTATTCCAAGACTTTATATTTGTTTGTTGCACAAAAAAACTTTTTGAACGTCCGGTGGAAACCGATTTAGCTAAGGAAAAAGCCTTTACTGCAGCTAAAAATCCTTTTTTTTTCCAAATATTTTTACGAATACGTTTTTTTTGACATAGAAGTACGCTTTTTGGGGACTGCCATTCAAAAGGGTTACCAGTTTTATCGTTGTATGTGAAGACATGTATTGTTTTGTTCAAAATGGATTGTTCCTTTTAGTCATTATCTATACTTATTCCCTGGTAGAATAGTTTTTTAAAAGCATTTTCAAATATATTAAAACCTATTAAAACATATAATTTTATTAAAACATATTATTAAAACATATATATTAAAACCAAAACAAACATATAATATATGTATTAATTACGCATATGTATGCATCACATATCACATATACAACAAACACTAGGGATAAAAAATACAAGTAGAAGAAAGGAAGGAAATTTTTTTTGGAAAAAGAGTTTTTTCTATTAATTGATTAAGCGCAGAGTGCTATGTTTGTCATTCAAATTACAATTCAAACTAGTAGTTAATCTGTTAAACAAGATATTTCATTACCCAATAAAGATAACCTCAGTCATCTTTATTTCAGTTCTATACGAAGTAAGGAGTATCTTCCGATGAACATAAGTTTTCCTTATTGTATTGGAATCCAATCAAAACATAAGTTTTCCTTATTGTATTGGAATCCAATCAAAACATAAGTTTTCCTTATTGTATTGGAATCCAATCAATCAGTTTCAGAAGGAGTTACAGAGGGAGTTAGGGAATTACTATAAAAAATGAACAAATAGGATAACTAGGTCCTTTTTATTTAAATAAATATGGATCATAGTATCTATATTAGAATCAAGTACTCCTTTTGATAATAACTCTTTTTTATTATTATACTATTTTCTTATTATACTATATAATATGGCTATTAAAATTACCAGAATAGACTATTCTACTAAGACTAGGACTAGAATAGTAGAATGCTTAAAGATTTCATTTTGTTTTCTTATGGAACATACATATCAATAGCATGGATAATACCTTTTCTTCCCCTTCCAGTTACTGTGTCAATAGGATTTGGGACTTCTACTGATTCCGACAGCAACAAACAATATTCGTCGTATATGGGCTTTTACTAGGTTTTTACTGTTAAGTATAGTTATGGGGTTTTCAGCCAATTATCTATTCAACAAATACATGGAAGTTCCATCTATCAATATCTATGGTCTTGGACCATCAATAATGATTTTCCTTAGAGTTCGGATATTTGATCGACCACTTAGTTCTATTATGTCAATATATTACTACTGTTGGAATCTTGGTTCTTATTTATAGTGACAATTATCTGTCTCACGATCAAGATATCTGCGCTATTTTTTGCTCTTTGATATTGTTATTGGTTTCACCTTTTTCACACCTCAATGCCCATGTTGGTATTATTTACAGTTCCATTTGATACACATTTCTATTTTTCTGGGCCTGTTGTGGATGTTTTTCCTATTTATATAGGATTTTGGTTCACACACCGACGCAGCAAGTGCTTGTCAAAAAGCTTTGTACTAATCGTGTAGGGGATTTGGTTTATTATTAGGAATTTTAGGTTTTATTGGATAACGGTCGTTTTAGAATTCGGGATTTCTTCGAAATAACTAATAACTTGATCCTATAATGGGGTCAGTTTCATCTTATTTGCTACTTTGTGTGCCCTCTTATATTCATTCGTTGCAGTTGCTAACCGCACACTTCCGCCCTTCCACGTATTGTTACCCCGAAGGCTGCATGCTCTGAAGACCCCACTCCCTCTCGTGCTCTTATACTACGCTGCTCACTACTGTTAGCAGCAGGAATTTTTTCTTGTAGCTCGACTTCTTCCTATTTCCATAGCTTACCTACGTAATGATTTCATATCCTTTCATCGGTGTAATAACATTCCCTCCTAGGAGCTACTTGGCTCTGCCAAGAGATTATAAAAATAAGTTTAGCCTATTCTACAATGTCTCAATTGGGTTTATTATTTATCTCTAGGTATCGGTTCTTATCGAGCTGCTTTTTCCTTTTGATCACTCATGCCTATTCTAAAGCTTTATTGTTTTTGGGATCCGGATCTATTATCATCATTCAATGGAACCTAGGTCGGATATTCTGCCAGAAAAGTCAGATATGGCCTATGGGTGGTTTCAAGAAGATATGTTTCCAATTACAAGAACTACTTTTTTATTAGGTACCTTTCATTTGCGTATTCCCCTCTTGCGTTTTTTTGGTCCACAGATTAATTCTTATGACGTTGTTGTATTCCCCCAATTTTCGCAATATAGCTTGTGTCACAGCAGGATTGACTGCATTTTATATGTTTCAGGTGTTTTACTTTCTTTGATGACCTTTGCGCGTTCATTTTTCAAGATTACAGTAGCACAAAAAATAGTTCGTCCTATTCAATATCTCTATGGGGAAAGGAGGTGTACCCAAAAACATCACTAGAAATGTACCTTTATCACAATGAATAAGCAGGTCTTCTTTTTTCAAAGAATGATACATTTGATAATAATCTAAAAAATGCATTAACTATACTTTAATACTTTCTTTTCGAAAAAAAGTACACTTCCATGTACCCTCGCGAGTGGACATACGATGCTATTTCCTCTGCTTATATTGGTATCGTTACTTTGTTTGTTGGATCCATAGGAATTCATTTTGATCCGAGTAATGATTTTGGATATATTCTCCAAATGGTAACTCCACTCACAAACCTTTTTTCCATCAATTCGAGTATTCTGTGGACTGTATGAATTTTTTACAATTGCAAATTTTTTTCAGTAAGTATAGCTAGTGTCCGGACTATTCATAGCATATATCTTATTTGTCCTGCTTATTCATTTACGGAATTTTTGAACTTTAATCACTTCATTTGGTAAGGTGGTCCTAAAAGAATTATCTTGGACTCAAATCAAAAATGGGATATACAAGTGGTCATTAATCGTGGGTTACTAGACTTTTTTATACTAGGGTTTTTCACCATGGGTATAAGGGGATTAACCGACTACCTCAGTTTTTGATAGTATATAAGTGATGGAATTACAATGTGGTTGGCATTGCAATTTTTTTATAGGGGAAGGAATCCAATCTATGGAGGGGGACGCATCTCGTCTTATCTATTCTTTTATTTATTTTTATCATCATTATCGTTATTCATTTTTTTATTTTTTATAATTTTTTTTTTTTTTTTATGTAGAATATCTCTTTTTTTAACCTTACATTATCTCTATTACTAATCTTTGTGCCTTTGGTTGTTCCTAACCGTCCACTGATTTTTGATTGATCTACGGCATGGTAATAATACAAGACAGTAATTGAAACTCCATACCGTTGATCTTTTACACCCGCTTCAAGATCTGATGACTACTGAAAGAATCTTAATCTTGGGGTAAACAGTTTACACTGCTTATGTTTACTTCAACTTTATCTTGAACTATGATGAGATGTTATCTCTTACTGCAAACTTCTAGTTGTTTTGTTTCACTCATATAACTATCTGGTTTAACTCATTGACCCAATGTGAAGAAAAAATCAATACCTATTCAATACATTACATTCAACTTCTTTCCTTTACTTCTAGGAAGAAGTATAAATTTTCATGTTCACGAATCACCGTAGAGATATTGATAACACACATAGAGTTAATGGTATTTCATAACTAATAGATTGAGCAGCAGCTCGTAGCCACCTGAAAAAGGAATATTTATTATTCGATCCGTATCCTGACATAAGAAGCCCAATAGCATACGTGAAATGGCGCCCATACAAAACACCTATACTGAGATCGGCTAAAAATGAGGCTGATACTCAAAAGGAATTACTAAAGAACTTAGTAGATTGAATGACCACTATAGACGGTCCAATACTAAACAAACGACATCTCCTCTGATGGAAAGGTCTTCTTTAAAAAGTAGTTTAGTTCCATCTGCCTAGAGCTTGAAGAATTTTTTTCCCCCCCCCCCCCCCCCCCCCCAGGGGCCGCATATTCCGGCCCAATCCGTTGTTTGTAATCGCGGCAGATATTTCTCTTTCTAACCACACAATTACTAGTACCCCTATTGTAATTCCCAATATAAGGGTCCACAATTGGTACAAGATCCATATATGCCTTATTCTTTTAAGGATTCCGATATAGAAAAGAATTTGATATTTGTACTTCTGTCCGTATCAATTATCTTTCAACGATCACCCTCATAATTATTCTAATACTACCTAGTATCTCATGATATCATCCAATTTCATCTTTTCACTAGTCTGAGGAAGAAATTTGCAAATTTATGAAGCCGGGTGGACGAATTTTCCCTCTCAAGGGAAAACACTAATTAATCCCGTCAAATAAATTCCTAATTCCCTTTGTGGGGCTTCTACTCTCACGTAAAGTTCTTGTTTCGACATTCAAATTGGTGAAGGTTTTTTACTAATAATCTATATTCAAAACTCATTCCTCGGAGTTTTTGCTCTATCAAAGCTTCGACTTCTAATCTCATAGGGTCCTCCAGGAGATTCCTTCTAGAGCCTGTTGAATTATTTTTATCGATTCCCTCATTTTCCCGATTTCGTACTAAATAACGAGCTAACGAAAGTCACCTTCTTTTTGCCATTGGACTTCCCAATCGAATCATTGAACACTCATAATTATCAATGTTACGAAGATCCCTTGTGTTCCAGAAGCTCGTACATCGTTCCTGATAAACCCCAATTTATTGCTTCTCCTACCCAATAATGCCCCACTCCTTCGACTCGCTCCAAAAAAATGGATTTCGCGTAAATGAGTTTTTGATATCAACATTCTGTTAAAAACTAATCGCAAAAATCCAACATTATCTATCCAGCCATAATGTTAATCGGCAAGCTACTCTCCATGCGGAAATAATTACATCATTCGCATACCTGTGGCGGCTTCGATAAATCATATATCAATTCTCTCTCAATATCTGAAAATATAGAAAAAGGGAGCTGCGCGCCGATATCCGCCATAAAGGCCCAAGCCATAACAATGAGAGCCTATCGGCTCAGCTCCAGCATAATTACTCTGATATAGCTAGCCCTTTTAGGTACTTGAACATTTTCCAGTTGTTCTGGTGCATTTTACCGTTATTGCCCTCGTGAAACATGTAGCTAATAATCCCAACGTGTTACATAAGGCAGATATTGTATACTTTTCGGTTTTCCGCTATTTTGTTTCCATCCCTCTGTGTAAATAGCCCATATGGTTTCACAGTCCATAACATCTTCACCATCGAGAGTAACGATCATTCGCCGACCCATGCATTGGGCATGGTGGTGAGGACCCATATTAACTATCTGAAATCTTTTTTTGTAGCCGGTAACAGTCTTATCTTTTCTTCCTTAATTCATTATTTCATGAATTCCTCAAAAAAGTAGGAGGTTCACAAAATAAAAACTCTAATAACTACTATACTAATTAAACGATTTCATTAACGATTTTTTGGCTCCCGAATATCCAACTGGTCAAGTAATTTTTCTTATAACGCGCTCTATTTTGCTTTGACAAATAGCCATCAGACTTGACGTTTCTCAGAAGTTTTTGTAACCTCTTTGGTGATAAAAAATCCTTTTGTGCAATTCCAAATGTGAAGTAAGTCTTCGTATCTTATTGGTGGAAACTTATACTTGAAATTCAACAGAACCCTGTTTTCTTCTTTTTCTTCTTTGGAAGGAATTAATGAATGACATTTTTGACCATAGAAACTTTTTTTATCTTTTTCTTTCTTTCTTTTCCATCCATGGGTTTTTACCGATCAGGAAAAAATAAAATAATAATTATTATATATGTCATTTTTTTGAATCTAGTACACCAAAATTTAGATTTACTTTTTTTCTCGAACCGAGAGATCCATGATCGGGATCCCCTTGCGTGTATATAGATACAATGTCCAATGAGAGCAAGAATTTCCAGAACATTTGGACCTTTCGTTTCTGACAGAAAACTTTTCAATATAGTGTTCGATCGTTTCCGTATTAATCAATATTCGATTGATTGGTCCGAGGCTTCATCGCCACACAAAATTTGTCAAGTCCACTTCGTTTCTTTTTGTCCAAGTCACTTCTTCGTTTCTTTTCGTCCAGTCACTTCCCTTTTTTGTCCAAGTCACTTCCCCCTTTTGTCCCATCACTTCCCCTTTTCTTTTGTGAGTATCGGGAAATTCCCCATTCATAGGTCCGAGATCCCATCCGTGATTGAAAGTTCCGAAGATCAACTCCGCAATCAGTTGTTATAATCATAGGTGTCAATCGTTCATTTAATAAATGACACCCTTCTTATTGGATCTCATGATCTTCCCAAGACCAGGATTCGTTATCAATGGAGGAACCCATCCATTTTTTGTTCAAAAGATACCATAGTGGAGAGATTGACTCAGTCTCATACTAGAAATAATCGCAGGAAAATCCTTTTGATAACACGATTCCTATTGCCACTGTATATTCCATGTCGAGACAATTGCTGATCCGTGAAACCATTTTCAATATAAGTTCATTGATATCTTCTTTTTATAAAGCAAATCGCCTTCGATTCTTGAATGATCCAAATCCTTCTGTCTATTGTAACACAAGATTCCCTTTTTATGTGGAGAAAGACCCGTCTCAATATTATGATCTTACATATGGACAATTCTCACTACTGTTCAATTCTTCGCAACAAAGATTTTCTTCGTGCGTCGGTAAAAA
>PYDT01002309.1:0-28420 GCA_004837865.1 Musa balbisiana
ATGATTTTGAGTCATTATTTTGTGTTTACTATTTGATATTAGATACAGAACGATATACCGAAATTAAAATAATTTTTTCTCGCGTCTATCCGTCTGCGGAGAAAAAAACCTCCATATTACGTTTCTGGGGGTGGATTTTTATGTACATCTATCCCAATGAGCCATCTAATCAATCGTTGCAATTGATGTTCGAGTCCGACGGAAGGAAGAGATTTTCGAAAAGTGGTTTTTTATGAATCCGATAAGAATTTCACAACTTATTTAAACGTTCCCGCTATTCTAATTTCCTTGAAAAGGGGCGCTCAACCTACAGGAACTGTTTATGATATTTTAAGTAAGGCAGAATTTTTTAAAGAAAAACTTCGAGTTAATTAAAAAAAAACAACAAACATTATAAAAAGGGGGGAGATTATTTAATTAAATCTATCTTTGTATAATTTTTTACTTACAATTTTTTCACCTAAAATCTTTCGTGTTTCCCTTTTCCTTGCTCTATACTTTTCATACTTAAATTTACTTTTTTCTGTTATCGAATCCACCACAACAAGTGATTAATCTTGCTTATTGTCCCTCTATTGATTGCATACACCCGAGATTTTTTGCTTTATCTTTATCCTTATTTGTTCTCCATCAAAATTTCTATTTATGTTGTGCTCAACCCAACAAAGCCTTATTTTATTTACTTATTGGTTATTTGTTTTCTCACATGCATTCATATGAACAATGTTTATCGAACAAATAGATTGATTATAGATACATAAATCTCTTTATCCAGACCCCCTATTGGTGTTTCACTTCACTTTTACTTACCCTACTCAAATAGGGTTTTTGCATTGTTGGGTTTACTGTCATATAAGACCGTTTGTGGGAATTTAGCTTAACAAAATAAAAAAATATGATAAAAACCTGGTGGGTCTTTCACAATTTGACTCTCTTTTAGGAATCTGGTGTTTTTAATATATCTGTACATTTTTTATTTATTTTTACATTTTTATTTATTTTTTATATTGATCATAAAGGATTTTTAATGTGTATCTTTACTATTACAGGGTGTCAATGATTTTGAATGAGGCTCGTGTGGCAGCTGCAATTTATGCTCTCATTCGTTTACACTTTTGATCGTATCTACATATCGGCTACTTTATTTTATTTTATTCGTGTTGCTACACACTCACGTAGAGTACTCGGCTTTTAAGTGTCGACTATGATTTTTCACATTTTGTATGCAAGGCACCCCAAATTCGTCTCATTATATTGGTAGAGTCCTGAAATAAGCACCAACGACTTGATCCTCCAACAGGGTAATGATGAACAAAAATGGCAGCCAGCAGCGGTGGTCCACAGTTCTACCGATAAAAATAAAAATAAATTTCTATTTATAAAACATTACAATTAAATGAAGGTGGAACTTTATTTTAGTTTATCCTTACTGGAATCGCTACAAAAATAAAAAATTTTTGGAAGGGAGGGGACAAAACAAATTCACATTTAAGTTGTGTCTATGAAATAAATGGATAAGCCTAATGGTTCCAATTCTGGTAAAACAAAAAGCACGAGCTTATGTTTCTTATTTGAATTGAACGATTACCCGATCTAATTAGACGTCAAAAATAGATTATGCCTGATACGGGAAAGTGTTGAGTTCTCCGTGAGTGACCATTGATTCCCTTTTTCCTTTTTTTTTTTTTTTAATGAATCCTAAATATTCTTTATTATGGATTAAAACGATGTGTAAAAACACAGTCATACGGATAAAGGAATTAATCCAAAGTCAAAAGACGATCGGGTTGCAAAAATAAAGGGTTTGTTATCCTCTTGTATTATAACGAAATAACAACGAGAAAACCAATTGCGTAGAAAACGAGATAAAAAATCTATTGATTGGACTCCTGTTTCCTTTCGGGGTATTATTTTTATTACTATTTTATTCTATATACAATAATAGATCAAATCCCCTGTGTGACCATATTGCACTAGTACTCATTTGATAACCCAATAAATGCCTCCCTACCCCTGCTTCAAGCCCCTGCTTCCAGTGGAAATGTAACATGGAAAAGAATTCCAAGATATTTGAAAAAGATATATCTCGGCAACATACCTTTCTAATCCACTTCTTTCAGGAGTATATTTACGTATTTTTTGCTTATGAATGCAGGGTTTAAATAGTTCAATTTTTTATATGAACCGCTTTAATTTTGGGGGTTATGGCAATAAATTTAGTTCATCATTACTTGTTAAACGCTTAATTATTCGAATGTAATGCCAAATTAGTTGATTTTCGGTTAATGATTCTTACCAAAATCGATTCGGGTTGGCACAACAATTATTTTTATTCCTCATTTTTTTTCTCAGATATATCAGGAAGGTTTTGCGTCATTGTGGAAATTCCATTCCGTTGAATTATATCTTCCCTTGAGAAAAAAAAATACCAAATCCTCATAATTACAATCTATTCATATCAATATTTCAGTTTTTAGAGGATAAATTCTCGCATTTAAATATCTGTCAGATATACTAATACCATCATCCATCCCATCCATATGGAATCCTGGTCCAAATCCTTCAATCCTGCTCCAGGATGTTCCCCTCTTTGCATTTATTGCGGTTCTTTCTCTAACGAATATTATATTGGAATAGTCTCATTACTCCAAGAATCTATTTAATGTTTTTTCAAAAAGAAAAGAAAGACTATTTTGGTTCTTATATAATTTTTATGTATCTGAATGTGAATTTGTATTGTTTTTCTTCGTAAACAATCTTCTTATTTAGATTAACATCTTTTGGGCCTTTCTTGAACGACACATTTTTATGGAAAAATAGACATCTTGTAGTTGTGCCGAAATTTTTTCAAAGCCTTTATGGGTCTTCAAGGATCCTTCTCATGCCTATGTTCGATATCAAGGAAAAGGCGTTCGGGGTTCAATGGGAACGCATTTTCTTCTGATGAGAAATGGAAATGCCACTGTTGTAAATTTCTCTGGCAATAGTCTTTAATTTTTTGGTCTCAAACCGTACAGGATCATATAAACCCATTACACACTATTCTTTCTTTTCTGGTGATCTTTCAGTGTCATAGCTAAAAATTTTCGGCGTAAGGAATCAAATGCTAGAGAATTCATTTCTAATGGATATTCTTACTAAGAAATTTGATTACCTAGGTCCCATTTGTATTCCTCTTGTTCGATCATTGTCTAAAGCTAATTTTGTACCGGATCCGGGCATCCTATTAGTAAGGGCCGATTTGACCGATTTATCAGATTGTGATTTATTAATCGTTGGCCGGATATTAGAAATCTTTCGCACTATCATAGTGTTCTCAAAAACAGAGTTTGTATCGACTGAAGTATCTACTTCGACTTTCGTGTGCTAGACTTTGGCCCGTAAACATAAAAGTACAGTACGCAGTTTTTTTGCAAAATATTAGGTTCGGGATTTAGAGAAAGTCTTTAGCGGAAGAAGAACACGTTATTTCTTTGATCTTCCCCAAATAACTCTTTTTATTTACATTGATCATATAGAGAACGTCTTTGGTATTTGGATATTATCCGTACAATGACCTGGTAATAATTTATAATAACATTAGCCTAAACAATACAATAGAAATAGAAGATAATAAAATGATCTACAGATTAGAGATCAGAGAAAAAAGTATTCACGAATTCTCAATTCGAAAGCTCATGTGAGTAGTGTAGTGGTTTGATCCAACTGAGTAGTCAAAATTTTTATACTTTCTTCTTTTTTCTCGGATGTTTTTTATAGGTATACATCGGGAAGTCTGTGCAATGAAAAAAAAGGGCAATGCCACGGTTTGGAGGGATTTTTTTTTCCCTATTGTAACAGGAAAAATTCTCTATCCATCCGACTACGTTCCGGGTTCGAGTCCCGGCAACCCATACGGAAAATCAAAAATATCTTTTTTTCTATTTTAATTCACTTCATTTACAAATTTAATATTCTTTCATTTACAAATTTTTATGTATTTAGTCGTAGATATTTTGTGTATTTAGCCGTCGATGGATAAGATAGTATCTGTCTGTTCTGTTGAGATTGGTTGACATTGACATATAAGTCATGCTATCCTGTTACATAACAAGTCTTCTATTATCTATCTCATTTCTTCTAGTTATAGTTAATACTGTGCTTGGGAGTCTTAAAAATTGAATAAACCAAGATCTTACCATGACTGCAATTTTAGAGAGAACGGCGAAAGTACAAGCCTATGGGGTCGTTTCTGCACTGGATACCCAGCACTGAAAACCGTCTTTACATTGGGGTGGTGCGGTGTTTTGATGATCCTACCTTATTGACCGCAACTGTCTTTCGTATTTATATCGCCTTCATTGCTGGTCCTCCATCGTATTGAGGATGCGTGAACCGTTTCTGTTCTCTACTTATGGAATAATATTATCTCTGTGCTATTATTCATATTCTGCAGCTATGTTTAACATGTTTACCCAATCTGGGAATCAGCATCTGTTGTGAGTGGTTTACCATGGTAGGTGTCCTATGAGCTAAATTGTCTACACGTCTTACTTGGTGTAGCTGTTACATGGGTCGTGGTGGGAACTTAGTTTCCTCGTGGATGCGTCTTGATTGCTGTTGCTATTCGCTCCTGTTTCAGCTGCTACTGCTGTTTTCTTGATCTACCCTATTGGTCAAGGAAGTTTCTCGATGTATGCCTTTAGGAATATCTTTACTTTCAACTTCATGATTGTATTCCGCCATCCAGGCAGAACACAACATCCTTTGCATCCATTTCACATGTTAGATGTGCTGGTGTATTCGGCGGCTCCCGATTCATTGCTATGGGTGCATGTGCCCTTGGTAACCTTAGGTTGATCAGGGAAAACCACTGAAACGAATCTGCTAACGCAGTTTACAGATTCGTCAAGAGGAAGAGACTTCTAATATCGTAGCTGCTCATGGTTATTTTGGCCGATTGAGATCTTCCAATAGGCTAGTTTCAACAACTCTCTTCTTTATTTACATTTCTTCTTGGCTGCTTAGCCTGTAATGGTATCTGGTTCACTGCTTTAGTCTTAGCACATGTCTTTTCACTAAATGTTTCAATTTTCAACCAATCGCGTATTTGAACGTCAGGTCGTGTCATTAACACTTGGGCTGAAGCCTCACCGTGCTAACTTGGTATGGAAGTAATGGCATGAACGTAAATGCTCACAACTTCCCTCATGACCTAGCTGCTTGTCGAATTTTCATCTACAAATGGTAGATTTTTGTCTAGTGTATAGAATCGTTGAAACAAGTAGCAATACCCCATGTCTTGCTTTAGCAAGACATGGGGTATTGCTACTTTGTTGATACTTTATTTTTTTTTTCACAAAAAAAATTTTTTTTTTTTTTTTGTTTTTTTTTTTTATATTTTTTTTTTTTATATTTTAATATTAAAATGTTTTTTTTTTTTTTATTTTAATATTAAAATGTTTTATTTTAATATTAAAATGAACTTTAAATAACTAAAGACGACAGATTTATTATCGTTTCTTGCATGTCTCGCAAAAGTAAAGTAGGCGCGAATTCTCCCAATTTGTTGACCTACCATACGACTGTTATCTAATAGGTAAATGTTCCTTTCCATATGAATAGCGATTGTATGTCCAATCATTGTGGTAATGAATGGTAATGCCCGAGACCAAGTTACTATTTATTCTTGCTCCTCCCCTCATGTTGATTTTTTTTTTTTTCCATTTTTTCCGATAAATGGTTAGCCTACAAAAGGGTTTTTTTTATCGAACTTGTCATGTCACAGTGATTACTCTACTCCTTTTGTTTAACTTTTTTATTTTAAAGATTGGCATATCAGTCCAATTCTCGATCTAAGGTAGTATGGAGGTAAGATAAATACAATAAAATGATGAATGGACAAAAGAATAAAATCCTTCTAGCTAGTAACGGGGTCGGATTTAGCCAAGTGTATCAATGCAGTGATTGTGAATCCACCATGGCGCGGGTTCACTTCCCGTCGTTACGCCCATCACATTTTTTCAAATTCAAAAAAATTTCTATTTTCAAATATTCCTATTTACGGGCGACGACAGAATAAACTATCACTATATTTTTCCTTTTCCTACTTCGTTCTTCCAAGCGCAGGATAACCCCAAGGGGTTTTGGGTTTTTTTTTCTACCGATTGGGGCTCTCCCCTCACCGCCCCCATGGGGATGGTCCTCAGGTTCATAACTACTCCTCTTACTACAGAGGACGCTTACCTAGCCCAACACTTCGATCCTACGTCTACCCAAACTTTTTTGTGTCCCCCAACTTACCCACTTGTCCGCTGTTCTAATCAGTTTTTGGATCAAACGGCCTCCCCATATTGGTATCTTAATGGTGGCCGATTTACCCTCTCTTTGCAATCAGTTTCGCTACAGCACCTGCTGCTCTAGCTAATTGTCACCCTTTCAAGTGTGATTCTATGTTTGTTATGGCCTGCCTAAGGGCTATCGGTTGAAGTAGATTCTTCTTTTTTGGCACTGAAAAACCCCTTCCAACCTGTAAGCATTCTTCCAAAGTCCTACGGCTTTCTGTATGTATATGATGATATCTAGACAGATTGGAAATCTTATATAAATCGTAGATGAATACCACATGAGTGGATATTAGGATCCAAATCTGCTGAATCACTCATGTTATGATCTTCTACATCCTAGGCTCCTCCCCGTTCCGCGTCATCTGGCTTATGTTCTTCATGTAGCATTCAGACCGCATGACTCATGAAAGTACGTCGATACTTCCACATATTCGGGTAACGTAGGAGAACATCTCTCTTTTCCCCGGGGGATCTTAATTAACCACTGCTAGCTTTCAATTCGCCTCTGACCACTCAAATTACTGTAATAACAACCCTTCTCCTCTCTTTGAAAACAAGGGCGCTTCCGGTGCTGTTGGGGGCGGCTTCAAACAATTTTTCTTCTCCATATGACCATAGGTGGCCTCTCTTGAGTCAATAATTTTCTATGAGGAACTACTGAAGCTCAGATCACTTGCCGCCGTTACTCAACAGTTTTCTTTGAGTCTAATCTCCCTAAGAGGTACCAATTGGATCAAGTGATCGATTTCTTCTAGGTTCGTCTTAAACTAATTGTTTACTTCCAATTACGTAAATCATAGTTCAAACCGCACTAGCAAAAAGGTAGGCGCCTTTCCCCTTGATATAGGAACTCTCTGTACCATAAACACTGGTATCTCCCTTATACCGCTCTGTGGATGTAAATATATCTCTTCTCACCATCTCCCCATATTGATGATACAAATTTATGCATTTCGATTAGGGTCGTATTCATGTTACGATCTACCATATATGTCTTTTTCTTCCGCGAAAATCGATTTACGGTATAGACGCTTATTACCTCCCCCTCTATATGCCTGTGCGGTATGATTCCTCTGGCATTAACGACCTTTACTACAACTATGTGGTCATAGATCAAATTATATCGTGGATTGGATTTCACTTGATCTTGTTTAACGAGGCGCTGTCCTGCGCCATTGCGTTTGGGCTCGGGGTAGAAGTTTTGTATAAAGCTTATTCGCCGTGTTATTAAGTATTTTGCTTTAATTCTTTCTCTATAAGAGGGTGGAATAGAATAACCCGGTTGAAGCGTACATTGATCCGACGTTTAATGCCATTGTATGTCCCATAATAGGTCCCATTCTTCTACCCTTCCCCGGGAGTCGATGACTATTCATAGCTATTACCTTGACACCAAAGAAGAGTTCGACCCCAATGCTTTCTTTCTGTCCTAGTTGATCCTGCCTCGACTTAGAAGTATATTGATTGGTCCCTCCTCCCCAATAACCGAATACTTTTTCCTTAATACTGCATATTTGATTTCCATCTCCATAAATCATTTTCTTCCTATGAGTTCCAGTAATCGATAAGATTCTAGTTCTTACTGTTCATATGTTATGGTATGAATATAACATACCAATCGTTACGTATGGATGATGAGATTCCATTATACAGAGCCAATTCCAATAGACTTCTTGAACGTTCCCATTGTGTGGCATCGCAGCAGGATTGACCTACGAATTTGCCAATTATGAGTTGGCGCTTTACACCATTCAGCCATGGATCTTACAGAGATCATCGGCTATATCGTAATAATATCGTAAATAAGTATATCGTAAATAAGTATATCGTAAATAAGTATATCGTAAATAAGTATATCGTAAATAAGTATATCGTATAAATAAGTATATCGTAAATAAGTATATCGTAAATAAGTATATCGTATAAATAAGTATATCGTAAATAAGTATATCGTAAATAAGTATATCGTAAATAAGTATATCGTAAATAAGTATATCGTAAATAAGTATATCGTAAATAAGTATATCGTAAATAAGTATATCGTAAATAAGTATATCGTAAATAAGTATATCGTAAATAAGTATATCGTAAATAAGTATATCGTAAATAAGTATATCGTAAATAAGTATATCGTAAATAAGTATATCGTAAATAAGTATATCGTAAATAAGTATATCGTAAATAAGTATATCGTAAATAAGTATATCGTAAATAAGTATATCGTAAATAAGTATATCGTAAATAAGTATATCGTAAATAAGTATATCGTAAATAAGTATATCGTAAATAAGTATATCGTAAATAAGTATATCGTAAATAAGTATATCGTAAATAAGTATATCGTAAATAAGTATATCGTAAATAAGTATATCGTAAATAAGTATATCGTAAATAAGTATATCGTAAATAAGTATATCGTAAATAAGTATATCGTAAATAAGTATATCGTAAATAAGTATATCGTAAATAAGTATATCGTAAATAAGTATATCGTAAATAAGTATATCGTAAATAAGTATATCGTAAATAAGTATATCGTAAATAAGTATATCGTAAATAAGTATATCGTAAATAAGTATATCGTAAATAAGTATATCGTAAATAAGTATATCGTAAATAAGTATATCGTAAATAAGTATATCGTAAATAAGTATATCGTAAATAAGTATATCGTAAATAAGTATATCGTAAATAAGTATATCGTAAATAAGTATATCGTAAATAAGTATATCGTAAATAAGTATATCGTAAATAAGTATATCGTAAATAAGTATATCGTAAATAAGTATATCGTAAATAAGTATATCGTAAATAAGTATATCGTAAATAAGTATATCGTAAATAAGTATATCGTAAATAAGTATATCGTAAATAAGTATATCGTAAATAAGTATATCGTAAATAAGTATATCGTAAATAAGTATATCGTAAATAAGTATATCGTAAATAAGTATATCGTAAATAAGTATATCGTAAATAAGTATATCGTAAATAAGTATATCGTAAATAAGTATATCGTAAATAAGTATATCGTAAATAAGTATATCGTAAATAAGTATATCGTAAATAAGTATATCGTAAATAAGTATATCGTAAATAAGTATATCGTAAATAAGTATATCGTAAATAAGTATATCGTAAATAAGTATATCGTAAATAAGTATATCGTAAATAAGTATATCGTAAATAAGTATATCGTAAATAAGTATATCGTAAATAAGTATATCGTAAATAAGTATATCGTAAATAAGTATATCGTAAATAAGTATATCGTAAATAAGTATATCGTAAATAAGTATATCGTAAATAAGTATATCGTAAATAAGTATATCGTAAATAAGTATATCGTAAATAAGTATATCGTAAATAAGTATATCGTAAATAAGTATATCGTAAATAAGTATATCGTAAATAAGTATATCGTAAATAAGTATATCGTAAATAAGTATATCGTAAATAAGTATATCGTAAATAAGTATATCGTAAATAAGTATATCGTAAATAAGTATATCGTAAATAAGTATATCGTAAATAAGTATATCGTAAATAAGTATATCGTAAATAAGTATATCGTAAATAAGTATATCGTAAATAAGTATATCGTAAATAAGTATATCGTAAATAAGTATATCGTAAATAAGTATATCGTAAATAAGTATATCGTAAATAAGTATATCGTAAATAAGTATATCGTAAATAAGTATATCGTAAATAAGTATATCGTAACCTATCGGATATCCGTATCCCGGCGGGCAAGAGGACCATGGTATTGGGACTTGTTTGAAATATCGGCTTTCTCCGATGAAGAATGCGAAACTAATCAACTTGAATTTGGGACAGCTATATTCGAAATCTTAGTGGAAAGAGCTGGCTTTGTTATCTCATGTCTGCCTTTTCGTGAAAAAGACCATTTAATCTAGGAGGGTTTCTTCAACAACAAGGAGTCTAGGCAACTATTCAATCAATGATTTGGGCATGTTTTCCCCTCTCTTCTCGAAAACAAGTGGGGTATTTCTGGTGGTCACAAGTTGTGTTCAATTCATATGTGGAATTCCGCCCAGATTCTCTTCGTTAGTTGGGGGACTAATCAGCACGAATCGGATTTTTTGGAGAACGTATCGAGAGAAGATTTGATTGGTTTACAATTGTGTTGGTAACAAGGATCGGTTTTTTTAGGCAAGGTACGGATGTATTGTCAAATATTCATAAGGATTCGCACAAGCATCTTTTTCGTTCAGTAAGGGATTCTAGCCAATTGAAAGGATCTTCTTATCAATCCTAGATCATTTTCGTTCCAGTAGAAAGGGATTCAGATATCCCAATAACCACCTTGATCGATCAACCGACTTCAGCAACTAAGAAATCCGATTCTTTGGACCTTCCTTTCTTCAAACGGAACGAACAAGTTCGATCAATCGATTCCCGAAATGCCTTTTTTGGATCTTCCTCAATGTCCGCGGCTCTTCACGGAACTTGAGAAGCAGTGAATAATCATCTGCTTCGCGGAAGAAATCTAATAATTTCTGGGAATCCTACAAGTCTTCGTTCTTTTTCCTCGTGACAGATGGTCAGAACTTCAGCTGGTTTCGAATCCTATTGAGATGTCGCATCTAGAGATCAGAAATTTTTGAAGAAAACAAGATGTTTCTTTTGGTCCCTTCCAGCGATTGGCAAAAAAGAAATGTTGATATATTCAAGATAATTATGTATTACAAACTACCGTCTCAATTCATCCTATTTCATCAGATCCGGGTGTGATTGTTCCGAAGGATGAACCGGATATGGACAGTTCCAATAAGATTTCATTCTTGAACAAAATCATTTTTTTCTTTATTTCTCTATTCCATGCCGGCACAAAAAGGGATACACGTTACATACCACGATTTTGAATCATAAGAAGATTTCAAGAATGGCAGATCTATTCACTCTATCATAACCGAGCCGGACTGGTGTATCATAGGGATTTGCCTTTTCTATTGATTCCTACGGGTTTGGCTCAAGAAATTCTTGAATGAGGTATTCCACTCCAGAATACGAAAAGAATCTTTTATTTGGTTCTAACCTCCTCGTTTTTATGAAGAGAATGACTTTTTATCGAAGGATCAGAAAAAAAAATCGGTCCGGATCTACTGCGGGAATGATTCGAGATCCAAACTAAAAGCGGTATTTGCTACGAACAACATAATGGAGGCAGTCAATCAATAATAGATTGATCCGAAATCGATTCAAATCCAAATAGCACCTATGGGTACCTAATCAATGTATCTAATCGATTCTTTTTTTAATGAATAGATCCGATCGCACTTCTAATATGGAATTCAAGGGATCAATAGAAATGATCTCTGATCATATAACTATAAGAAATATACGATCAACCAACTTTATCGAATTTGAAAAAGATCCAGAAGAAATGGTTTTGATCCTCTTTTTTTTTCTCGAACCGAGAGATCCATTAATCGGGATCCTGATTTTATAAGATACAAATGGTCCAATGAGAGCAAGAATTTCCATGAACATTTGGGAACATTTCGTTTTCTAACAGAAAACCGTTTCAAGTAGTGTTCGATCGGTTTGTATTAATCAATATTCGATTGATTGGTCCGAGGCTACGCCAAACAAAATTGTCTAATCCGTTCTTTCTTTTTGTCCAAGTCACTTCGTTTCTTTTTGTCCAAGTCACTTCCCCTTTTTTTTGTCCCAAGTCACTTCCCCTTTTTTTTGTCCAAGTCACTTCCCCTTTTCTTTGTGAGTATCGGAATAGCCCCATATCAATATGTCCGAGAGCCACATCCGTGAATTAAAGGTCCTAGACGAATGATCAACTCCGCAATCAGTTTGTTACGAAGCATGGTTTCAATCGTTCATTTGAATAAATTTAAACCCTTCTTATTGGATGATCATGATACTTCCAAAGACCGGAATCTTTATCTTTATCAATGAGGAACAACCTTACCATTTGTTCAAAAAGATACCAAGTGGATGATTACTCATTCTATACCTAGAAATAATCGCAGGAAAATCCTTTGGATAACACGATTCCTATTTCTCAATTATAGTCCATGATCGAGACAATTGGCTGAATCCCGTGATACCATTTCATAGAAGTTCATTATACTTTCTTTTTCTAAAGCCAACGCTTCGATTCTTTAATGATCCAAATCAACTTCTGTTTCTATTGTAACACAAGATTCCTTTTATGTGAAAAGACCCTATCAATAATTATGATCTTACATATGGACAATTCCTCCCGACCTTGTTCATGTCGCAACAAAATATTTTCTTCGTGCGTCGGTAAAAAAAAACATATTTTTTTTTTTTTGGAGAGAGAGACTATTTCACCAATCGGTCACAGGTATCTAACATTTCATACCTAAAGATTTTCCACAAAGTGGTGGACAAAAAAAAAAAAAAAAAAACATATTTTTTTTTTTTTTTTTTTTTTTTTTTTTTTTTTTTTTTTTTTTTTTTTTTTTTTTTTTTTTTTTTTTTTGTTCAAAAAAAAAAAAAAAAAAAAAAAAAAAAAAAAAAAAAACATATTTTTTTTTTTTTTTTTTTTTTTTTTTTTTTTTTTTTTTGTCCAAGTCACTTCCCCTTTTTTTTTTTTTTTTTTTTTTTTTTTTTTTCAATTCAAAACATGGGGTTTGATTCACCACATACAACTTCCATGTTTCTGAAAAATATTTACCATTCCGGAAATGAGGAAAAAAAAAAACGGAGTCTTTCTCTAAGAATGCGTTGAGAAACGGCAGATTATAGAACCTTTCACGGATAGTGTTTTTTTCAAATCTCTCAAAATGGAATCTGTTCCAGAACAAAATGGAATCCTTTCAACATATCTGCCATGGTCCTACTTCGACGAAGTGCAAATATCTAAATTTCACCCTTTAGATACTTTTTCATACCCATTGTTCGATACTAAGTAGCAATCCACAATTTGTATCCTTTTAAAAATTTGTATCCATTTTTCATGATATTATGCATGGATCAATATACTGGTCCAATTCCTCAAAGATTCTAGACGAATGATCAACTCCGCAATCAGTTTGTTACGAAGCATGGTTTCAATCGTTCATTTGAATAAATTTAAACCCTTCTTATTGGATGATCATGATACTTCCAAAGACCGGAATCTTTATCTTTATCAATGAGGAACAACCTTACCATTTGTTCAAAAAGATACCAAGTGGATGATTACTCATTCTATACCTAGAAATAATCGCAGGAAAATCCTTTGGATAACACGATTCCTATTTCTCAATTATAGTCCATGATCGAGACAATTGGCTGAATCCCGTGATACCATTTCATAGAAGTTCATTATACTTTCTTTTTCTAAAGCCAACGCTTCGATTCTTTAATGATCCAAATCAACTTCTGTTTCTATTGTAACACAAGATTCCTTTTATGTGAAAAGACCCTATCAATAATTATGATCTTACATATGGACAATTCCTCCCGACCTTGTTCATGTCGCAACAAATATTTTCTTCTGTGCGTCGGTACCAAAACACATATTTTTTTGGAGAGAGAGACTATTTCAACCAATCGAGTCACAGTTATCTAAACATATTCATACCTAAAATTTTCCACAAAGTGGTGGACAAACTATAAACTTTTACAAATCTTTCCGTTTTCTCCATTCGATCCTAGCATTTCGTTCGTAGAGCTATTTTACTCTATCGCAGACATTTCTGCAAACACCTCTACCAAGAACAAAGAGTCATTTGGAAGAACTTAAATTGTCAGCCTCTTTCAGTATGAATCTAATCTGATTCAGAATGGAAGAACTTGACACTCGGTATCTCATTGTCAATTCAAACAAGTGTTTGATCATCACTCCATGTTCTGAGAATATTTACCATCCGGAAAGAGGAAAAAAAAAAACGGAAGTCTTTTTTCCTTTCTAAAAGAACATGGCCGTTTTTTTGAGAAAACGGGCAAAGAAATGTAATAAGAAAACCTTTCAACCGAGATTAGTGGCTTTTTTTTTTTTTTTTTTTTTTTTTTTTTTTTTTTTTTTTTTTTTTTTTCAAAGAACCCCTTTTTTTTTTTTTTTTTTTTTTTTTTTTTTTTTTTTTTTTTTTTTTTTTTTTTTTTTTTTTTTTTTTTTTTTTTTTTTTTTTTTTTTTTTTTTTTTTTTTTTTTTTTTTTTTTTTTTTCCCAGACCCCCCCAATTTGGTTCCCCCCCCCACCCCCGATACTAAGTTTAAAGCAAGTCCGCACAAATTTTGTAAAAATCCATTTTTTTTAAATTTTGTAAAAAAATTTCCATTTTTTTTTCAATGATTATTAAAAAATGCCCATGGATTCAAGATATAATTCATGGCCCCCCCAATTTCCCCTCCAGAAGAATTTTCCCTTTTCCACAAATGGACCTTGAAAATAAGTGGGAGGGATTTTCCCGAGGGAAGTGTTTTACAGAATCTTTCTTCTTGGTCCCCCGGAAGAACATGGTTTCATCGAAAGTAAGTGAAGTTCCCCGTTTTTTTCCATTTTGAAAATATGGAACCCCCACAATGTCTGAGATCAACAACATGCTCGGGAGTTTGGGTTTTGTCCTCTAATTCCAAAAATCTTTTTTTTTTTCCTTCCCCCCTTTTCCTTCCCCTGTTTTTGCTGGATATCCCCTTCCGTTTTTCGTAATACAAAATCTTTCCACTCTTTTTTGTTTTTTTTTTTTTCCCCCAGCCTCTAGTGAAGTTTTTTACCAGAACAGAGTTTTGTAGAAAACGAATCAAAATCTTTTGGATGATTTTTTCCCCAATCATACCATGAATTGTTTTTTGAGTTTGTGCCCGAACAACCTTTTTGGATGGGGTATCTACATCTGAACTGAATTCTTTTCTGGTTAAAGCATCTCTTTCTAGGTGTTCTGAAACATTAGAGATCTCTGGAAGAACTACGGGGTTTTTGCTTTTGCTTTTGGTGGCAACTGCTTTTTGTCGCTTGTGGGGTCAAATCAATACGTTCTAGGCCGAAATATTTGAATATATCATCTCATCATCTCATAACTGTATCATATCAAATCCATCAATTCTCATACGTATCAACCAAATCCATCATCGAATCACTTTTTCTGGAATACATACATCTAGTCGTAAAGTAAAGAGAATCCTATTCATTGATAAAAAAAGAAAAAAAAGGTGAACGGTGATTGGATTGCTGAGAAAATAGAATCCTGGGTCGCGAACATGTTCGATTGATGATGAAGAAAGAGACTTCTTTGGTTCCGTCTCCACCTAACGCCAGAAAAGGATTGATCCAATTCTATTGAGTCTGAACTCAAGTGATCATTTATCAAAGATGACTCTGGTTATCAAATAGTGAACAACCGGATCAATTTACTTAAGATACTTAGTGTGACAAGTATATAATGAATTAGGAGTTCAATGTTCCTGTTTAAGCAAAAGAACGGAATTCCTTGCTCATTTCAGAACACTATTACTTATACAACCTCGTGTGGGGCTAATAGTTTTCATTTCCTCATCTCATTTAAACCCTTTTCGCTCCGGCATTATTAGCCCTATCCTTCTAGGAGTATTTTAGTGATAGGTTCTTATGAACGGGACGATCCTATTTGGTCAAATACCATATCGACAACCCTATGTTCCTTTCATACGTATTTCCGAACAATTTCCCGGATGACAAGCCTAAAGATTATTTTATTGATGATATCGATTTTGATGATATTGAGAGTTGACGATATCGATATTGATAAGTGACGATATCGATATTGATGATAGTGACGATATTGATGATGACCTTGATACGAGCTGCTAACTATGATAAATGACGCCGAAAATAGACCCTTGTGATATCACCTTTCAATTCGAATTAGCAAAAAGCAATGTCTCCTTGCATAATATGGATTCCAAAAACATCATGATTCTGTATATGAATGAGTCGAATTACTTATCCCCTCGGTCTATTAGAGAACTATCTCTCCGAGCTTGTGAAGATTTCTCACAATATTCTTGTTATTGCTTCGACCATATTCCATTCCCTAAAGAAATTCCCCAAAAAAGTGGATCCCGCCTAATAGCTCCGACTAAATTAAATACAGGCATTAAGATACTAAGGCTGTCTTATTCCGCAACAACGAAAGCCACTTTTTTTTTTTTTTTTTTTTTTTTTTTTTTTTTTTTTTTTTTTTTTTTTTTTTTTTTTCCATACTAACGGATGGGGGCCTAACCATGGGTTCCAATGTACGAGATCTTGTAGCACTTATCAATGAGTCCCTATCAATTATATTACACAGACGAAATCAATTATAGAAACTAATACAATTATATAGCTCTTATAGCCAAACTGGATTTGGCGACCCAGGTAAGATCGTCGATCATGGATCCTTTTCTATCATATCGGAGGGCTGGTGCACAAATGTACGTCTAAGTAATTGCCCCTAGATCTATATCTATCTATATTAAGAAGAGATCAAAGTGGATCTTAGTTGTACAAATGGACTTCGAAACTTGGAACGAGCATGACGAAATTAACGATACTTCTTTAGTCTTTTGATTGTTCGTGCCGGATCGGTCGCTCAAGATCTTTGTTCTTCACCCGGACCTGATGAAAAAAATGCGGTCACTTTCTTATAGATTCGTTGAGATGATTCTGATCTATTCATGGCTATATGAATAGAAGGTCTCTGTTGGACCCGCACGGACAGAAAAAGATTGGCAGTCCAGTGGTGATAATAATCGCGTGCCATTACTTCTTGGTCCGAACAGTTAGATATGATGCAAAACAGATCTTGTTCTATTCTAATCGTTGATCAGAGATTTCTATATGAAAAATACGACAGCGGAGTTTTGAAAGAAGAGGAAGAGGTCGTCGACCTGCAACAGATAAAGGAGGATTTCTTCAATCACATGTTTGGGCTCCTAGAATATGCGCCCTTGTGGCAACCTATGTGATTGTAATTGAAAAAGCCCACTTTTCTCTTCGGCTCGGGGCAAGCGACTTTTAATCATGAGAGGTGAGCTTCAAGAGAATGATTCGGAGTTTCTTGCGAGTGAAACCATGCAGTACTCATACACCGAGATAGATCTTCCAAAGAACAGGCTTTTTTCGAGTAAGCCAATTCTTTGGGACCCTGCGTATCCTCTTTTTCCTATTCCCGATCAGCCCTTTGTCTCTGTGTTTTCATCGAAATCTTTGGCAGATGAAGAATGTCAAAGGTGCTTATTACTTCCCAAACAAAAAACGCTTCCGACATCTAGTATAAATGCTGGTTCATCAAGAATACCAAGAAAGGTACTGCTTCGTATTGTTGATTCATTCGCCAGCGATGGCTTAGAAGCAATAGTCATTAATCTATGGATCTTTCCTTTCTAATACTCTATCCGAGAGTTATCATATTTATCAATCTGTTCCTATCTACGAACGCTATTGGATCAAATACCAAGACAATGTTGAGAAAGGATGGCTTTTCTCGGATGAATGAACATTTGATTCAATGTAACAGGAGAAATATTTCCCATTCTTAAGCCGTAAAGATATGTGTCCAGAACAAGGGATTAATGGAACCGGATTGGCCTGTGGTAGAGTCGTGGAAACATTTTTTTATTCCATATTTTGGACCTTAGCCTCCATGGAACAATATGCTACTGCTGAAACATTGAAGAATTGAAATCTGTTAGGATCCCAAAAAACAACTATGTGTATGGGTATGTATTGAAAAAAAAAAAAAAAAAAAAAAAAAAAAAAAAAAAAAAAAAAAAAAAAAAAAAAAAAAAAAAAAAAAAAAAAAAAAAAAAAAAAAAAAAAAAAAAAAAAAAAAAAAAAAAAAAAAAAAAAAAAAAAAAAAAAAAAAAAAAAAAAAAAAAAAAAAAAAAAAAAAAAAAAAAAAAAAAAAAAAAAAAAAAAAAAAAAAAAAAAAAAAATACGCACGTCTTCCTTTCCCCCCCCTCAATTGGAAGATCCCCCATAATGATCATACATATTCCGGTTGACCGAGCCTAATTCTATTGTTTTGTTCCGAAGCCAAGAAGCCAGGAGGCCGGTTCGTCCTAGATCAGATATTCACGACCAAGAGGTACTCTGGATTCTCTTCTCGGATAGGCCCTGAAAGGAGACGGAAGTCCGGAATGCCAACAGACTCTGTCTCCCAACAGACGTCTGTCTATTCTCAGACTTCCCCACAACCCATCATTTGGGACGTCCAGTGCACAAAGTCACTGAATGGTAAGTCGCCAATCCCTAAAACTCTATATACTTTACTTTATCTGCTGGGTTAGGGGTACTGGTGGGTATTTTACAGAGGTTTTTTCAATCTACCCTTGTGTGATTCCTTGATCATATACTCGGGGGGTGGTGCGGGGCTGATCGATTTCCAACGTACTCCTCATTCCTTTAGATAGAGAAGATCCCAAGTTTCGTGATCCCCCTGCCGAACCTATTCCAATTCCCAACAGCTTCGGACTCGGATCGTGGGGAATTGCCGGAATACTTCGTATCCACAATAAGACACTCTGTATATCCATATTGATTAGATCCGAATCTGTTATTGAATTGCTCATGGTCAATGATCATTCCCAATATTATGCCTTGAAGAAGGACTCGAACCTCCACGCTCTTTAGTCACTGATTATTGGTCTCGCGTGTCTACCCTTTCACCATCAGGCATCTTGAAAGTGAATCGTATTCCCTGGGCCAAATAAAATGATATCTATCTAATGTGATATATGGCATATATGACAAAGTGGAGTGTTGGAGTATTCTATCGATCGTTCATGTCATATAGGCCCGGTCAGACATCAAATTGCTTCGATTTTGAATTATCCGGAGGATACCTTATATATATCAAAGTGTA
Organism: Musa balbisiana; assembly: GCA_004837865.1. Classification (NCBI taxonomy): domain Eukaryota; kingdom Viridiplantae; phylum Streptophyta; class Magnoliopsida; order Zingiberales; family Musaceae; genus Musa; species Musa balbisiana. The sequence goes on from PYDT01002309.1 coordinate 19,141, forward strand.
CAATCAAACCTATTTCTCGATTTCAATAGAAGCCCAAAAAAAGAAGTGTACATATTGTCCCCAAATACCGATAGATATGTCAAGCAGGTCCGTTACGCCTATTCCTAATCCTACATAGAAGGTAACGAGTAGCGATCCATATGTAAACTACAGTATCTATTTACATACGCTCGAATGACCATCCCTCATATAAAGCATGTACATAACCCTATTCGGTCTGGTCCGGTATGGACATGAACTTAAATCTGATTATCGAGTCGATTCATGATTAGAATTCATACCCCCACCCATTCCCATTTTGGGTTGGCGGAACAGGATCTACTAATTCTTTTATTCCAGTTAGTACGAGGATCTTGAACAAGACATAGACCTAGAAGCTAAAAGAGGGTATCCTTAGGGCAATTGCAAGAATTGGGTCTTGCTAGTCCCTGGTATAGTAGATGCTATCACACATACAGTCAACTCAATTCGATGGCATTGTTTGATCTTAAGGAGATCTTCTATATTTCGCCGTAAGGGGTTATTTCTTGATTTCGTCCAGTCATAATACCTTGATTATTTTTGAGATAATAGTAGATCGAAACAACGCCTCGTAGGAGTCCCTATTGAAACCAGAAATATAGGCCTGCCTGCCATCCACATCAGAAGAGAGGAGTTTTTGCCGAAAAAACCTGCTAGTTGGAGGAGGACCATTCCTTAGGGATAAAAGACCCAATAGGGCTGAAAAAAGCAGAGAGCCCAAAAAAAGGATTCTTTGCACACGGTGTATAATCCCCCCCCTGCCCTTAATCTGAAAATGGTTTTTTTTTAATCAGTTTTCCGGTACGGTAGACCACAATAATAACAATGCAAGCCAAAAGTTTCCCTAGATTCAATGAGAATTATAGAAAACAGCAATTAATAGTTTAAGCATGCTTGCATACCCTCATTTTTGAGTCCCCGCCCAAACAATTATTCCAAATCTACAAATAATCGATTTTTGGAACCCCGATGGACCGGAATTATGCAAGCATACGTTTCATGCTTGTTTGAGTAATAGCAATGAGATCCCCCAATATCATGCTTAAGACATACTAAGATGATCCAGACGAAGATGGCCATTCGTTTGATTAAATAAAGAATATCGAAAATTCGCGTGGCTGAAGCTTAAGCGCTACTTTCGAAGTAACAGAAAGAAACAACGACTGAGTGGAGAGTCAGAGTCTAAAGAGGATTCCTCACTTCTTTCTCTCATTCAAAACCGGTGCATGAGACTTTCACTTCGCCGGCTCTAAGTGATACAAGAAGAAGAACTCATCTTCTTCCTTTTTGATTACCTTCCTCGCGTATGTATAAACCGAATCCATTCGATTTCTAAAAAGGATTACTACCTTAACGTTTTCGAGGAATCCTTCATCAGTGGTTGTGAATGACTGGACTTTTTTCAATCCTTTCGACCTTGGTTCCGTATGAGCAAGTTCATAAAGATTGAGAAATGAACCATCATTGATTTGATTCGTTTCATCAATGCCATGAGATGATCACTTAGGGTATCCTTTGCAACGATGCTCCTATTAACTCGTATCTCTGAAGGAGGAGAACCAACTAGGTACATCTACATCGATAATTCAGCATTGTCTCCGTCATGAGTTAGTCCGATCCTTTGTAGGCACTACCCGTAATAACGAACTTGCAAAATGGATCTGTTATCATAACGAGATTCGTTGTTCCTGACCCTGCTTCACTTTAATTGTTATTTGAACAAAGATCACAATAACTTTTGGTAAAAGTTATGTCTTGGTCCGAGTGGGGATAGCATTTCTCTTCTGCATGTCTATGGCGTTTTGAAAATCCAAACTCTCAGAGATAGATATGATGTACGGAATTGTCGAACGACCGCACTCCTTCGTATACGTCAGGTCCCTGATGAAAAGGGCTGGGAAACTGAACCCAATTCCTACAGTGATGATATAAGCGCCATTGAAATTCCCTGGGATTATACATTTGTGTATTGATAGACGTTCACCTATTTCTTGAAGCTCGATCTCCCCCCCAGATGAACCATATAGCCAAGAAAACCATGACCAATAGAAAGCTGTGCCCGACCCATGAGTAAAATATTTGCATAGTACCTCCATTTAACGTACCATCTCTCTTGGTATATCCAGATAATAGTAGGAACATAACGAAACAGTCTGGACTACAAACAGATAGTATTAAATGTTACACCACATAAAACATTCCTCCTAGAGTACTTTATAACTAATAACCGAAACTCTGTGTATCAGCCATGTTCGGTACATTCAATACTTTACGAAAGAGAGGAAATACATAGAGTTGAACCTAGACAATACAAAAATTGAAAGATGTCGTTTGAATTGGTCGTTTGAGTAATAGCAATGATATTCCCCAATATCATGCTAAGAATATCTAGGAAGTTCCAGAAGAATATGCTCGTTTGATGAGACAGAAAAAGGAATATCGCAAATTCGCGATGGCTGAGCTGAAGCAGCTACTTCGAAGTAACAGAAAAAAAGCAACGACTGATTGGGAGGTCAGAGTCGAAAAGAGGATTCCTCACTTCTTCTCTTCATTTCAAACCTTGCATTAGACTTTCCTCTCCACGGCTCCTAATTGATAAAAGAAAGAGAACTCTCTCTTTCTTTTTGGATTACCTTCCTCGCGTATGTATAGAACCGAATCCATTCGATTTCTAAAAAAGGGTTACTAATCCTTAACTTCGAGGAATCCTTCATCTGGTGTTAATGACTTACTTTTTCACTTCCTTTCGACCTTTTTCCGGTAGGAGCAATCAGAAAGATTGCGAAATAGAACCTACTGATTGATTCGTTCTCAATAGCCCTGAGATGATAATCTTAGGGTGATCCTTTTGTCAACGGTGCTCCTATTACACTCGTAAGTCTCTGAAGGAGGAGAACCACGATGTAGGCATCTCCATCGATAATTCAGTTGTATACGTCTTATCCGATCCTTTGTAGGAACTCCCGACAAACTAACTTGCAAAATGGATGCTGTTTTATCCATAAGATATTACGTTGGTTCCTGACCCTGCTTCATTTATTGTTATTTGAACAAAAGAGCACAATAAACTTTTTGGTAAAGTTATGTCTGGTCCGAGTGGGGATAGCATTTCTCTTCTGCATGTCTATGGAGTTTTTGAAAAATCCAAACATCTCAAGATAGATATAGAGGTAGGAATTTGTCGAGACGAACCGCACTCCTTCGATCCGTCAGGAGTCGCATTGATGAAAAGGGGGCTGGGCAAGCTTACACCCAATTCCTACAGGGATGGATATAAGCGCAATTGAAAATTCCTGGGGAGTATACATTGTTATTGAGGAAGACTCATTCCTATTTCTTGAAGCTCGATCTCCCCCCCAGATGGAACCAATAGCAAGAGAAACCATGAACCATAATAGAAGAGCTTGCCCCACTGATAAATATTTCCATAGTAGCCAACTCATTAGACCGTACATCCTCTGGTATATCCATAATAAGGTAGGAACATAAACTGAACCTTCTGTAGCTACAAGTATTATTAAATCGTTAGCATCCACATCAAAACATTCCTCCTATAGTCTCTGTAATACAATAACAAAACTCTGTTATAGCATTTCTGTACCTTCAATGTACTCACGGATAGAGGAATACATAAGTTGAACATAGTAAAAGAAGAATTGAAGATTCGTTGAACTTGTTCGTTTGAAATTTCCCCGAAAAGCTATTATAGGTTCTTCTCTCCTCGAACAATAGTGCCGTTATGCTATTAATACTAAACTTTTTGAAATGACATCGAACCAAGGTCTATCTTTTTGATGCAAGTTTATCGGATCATCAGAAGAAGTGATTAGGCAAAAATTGGATACAGTCTGGGAAAATGAACTTCCATGAAGGAGAAGCCAATGAAACGCTTTCATAAAAATTCTCGTAGAATCGAGAATGGTTTGCATTCTGTACTGCCAGATCATGAATTAGAACTTCTCCAATCTCCGAAAAAGTCCCAATTTTTTCGAACTTTCTATTTTGGAATGGGATTTTACGGATCCCCATGAATAGATCAACCCTTACTTCCATATATTTTCATCGATTCCCTTTCTTATCTTAAGCAAAGCCCTCGAGAGTGCTTAGTTGATCATGATTTATGTTGCATCTTTCTTTTCCTTTTGGTTTGTTTCGAGAAAGATATCCGCCGATTTTCTTTGTGCTATGTTCTGTTCCGATCGGATGTATGGATCCCATGGGTCTATATAGTATCCTGTTCATGGTTTAACAAAATGTGCACAAGCTCTATTTGCCCTGCCATTCCGATAGTCTCTCCTTTTTGCGTATGGCATCGCCACTCCCTTTTGGCACAGCCTCTACTAATTCGGACTTAATTGTGAAAGCATATTTGACCGTATGGTTTTTTTGCGGGATGCCCCTATTAACCAACGAATGGCAAGTGCTTTTTCCTTGTGTAGATCCTATTCAATAGGACTTGTGATGGGGTCGTCCGCCTACACGTCTTGCGTTGTTACGGCTATAGCGGTAGTTTTTCCTCCGTATTGCTTGCCGTCCAACGATAAGTGGATTGTTGCTGTCTTTTGTTGAATCGTTTTCATGCTCGATAGATAATTTGAAAGCCATATTTTTTTTCCTGTTTCAGAATACGGTTACCACATGTTAACTATATCGATTACGATAAAGTGGATCGATTTTGCAGTTTTTTCTTCTGCAGTACCCGACTGTGACATGGGCTGAAGATGTTCAAGAATCAGTTTTCTTTTATAAGGGCTAAAAACGAATTACTTATTTTGGCTTTTTTGACCCCGTATTGTGGGTGGATCGTCGAAGATATGAGATCTCCCTCCAGCCGTAGCATACGCTTTCATCGAATACGGCTTTCACAAGATTCTATATTTATCGATGTATCGCGTATGTACTTCTGTTTACTCCACTTACATTTGCTTATCCCGTTTCCCTCCTTTCGTCCTGCCTAGGATTGGAAATCTGTATTTTACATATCCATGACTGTCGAGTCTTAGGTTTTCCGACTATGGTGTATGTAAGAAAGAAGTGCTTCGAATCATTGCTATGACTCGACCTGTTCTAAAAAATTCGGGTAGTTCGAATGGTTTTTTGACACGGACACAGTTAAGGAAAACCTCTGAAATGATTCAATATTGACCTTGGACATCTAATAGTTCCGAATCGCATCTCTTTAGAAAGAAGATCTTTTGTCTCAGGTATCCTGCTCCAAGTCCCTTACGAAACTTTCGTTCTTGGGTTAGCCATACACTTCCATGGTCTAGCGATTCACATGCATCATCAAATGATACAATCTTGGATAAGAATCTACAACGCACAGACCGCCCTTGTCGACGATCCTTACTCGACGCATCTAGGGGTTCCTCGAACCCTGTGATATCTCACACCGGGTAAATCCTTAACCTTCCTCCTCTTATAATACTACAGAATTTCTTGTGACATTATGGCCAATACAAGGTTATATAAGGCAGTGATGTGTCATCCCGAGGTTATCGTACTCTGTCCCTTTACGTAAGGCAGGTTGTTTTTTGGGGGTTATAGTGGAAAAGTGTATCGGGCAGATAAGTCACCACTTACTGTCAGTCTCTACAGAACCGTACATGAGATTTTTCACCTCATACGGCTCCTCGTTCATTCTTCGGAAGTAATTGGCTCCTTTTCTTCGTTCGATGCTGCTCCCCCTGTATTCCAACTCCGTCCCGCCACGTAACTAAGACCAATTCATTCACGTTTTCATGTTCCAATTTGAACCCTTTCCATTTATGATGGCCAAGGGCAAGATTATTCTTTTCCAAACATAGCGGATCAATCACGATCTTATATAAGAACAAGAAATCTTGTCTCGATCAATCCCCTTGCCCCCTTATTTTTCGAGAATCAGAAAGATCCTTTCGAGTTTGAATTTGTTCATGTGGAATCTGGACTCTTCTATCTTCTACTATTTGAATATCTCCCTTAGTTTTTTTTGCTTTATTCTTTATTTCATTTCGATTTTCTTTCCCTCTCTTTCTTTTTATTCCCTTCCATCTTCCTAAGTTCCATGGTTTGTTGATCTGTAGAATCTGACCCATTTGCTGCATCGAGCAGAAGGACAAATAAACTCAGTTTATTTTTCGATCAAAAACAAAAAAGTACTATTTGACATCTTCGGTTTTTTTTTCCTCTTCCTCTATCCCGACCCCAGCGTTTGACTGCCATAGAGAAGCCTTTCTGTTCTGTATAATTCGATTTATTACATTCCCATTCCTTCCCGATACCTCCCAAGGAACGCCCGAATTGGATCCAAATTGACGGGTTTAGTGTGAGCTTATCCATGCGGTTTATGCACTCTTCAATAGATTCATTTTCCTGAAAAGATCCTTAGCCTTTCGTGCTTTAAGTGAGTCGTCCGATCCTTTCGATGACCTATTTGGGTTGTTGAAGGGATCTCCTATGTCCTATCGATTGCGTAAGCCCCGCGGTAGCAATGTAACCGGGGAAAGTATAAGAAAAGACAGTTTTTTTCTATTATATCTTAGATTATTAATTAGTTCGGATCCCGGTTCGGATTATATTAGGTATTTAGTTAGTGATCCCTTTCGGTGATCCTTTCTTCCGTATGAAACTGTTGTCACCAGTCCTACTTGTGTCTCTGTAGACGCGAGGAGAACGTGGGCTCCGCGGGAAGAGGGTGTACCGTGAGAGACGCACGTGAGGCTCACCCTGCTTCAAATTACAACATGGATTCTGGGCAATGCAATGGAGGTTGGACCTCATGTCGATGCGCGAGATGAATCAGTGCTTTCCAAAGAGTAAATACTTTGCCCTTCTGGGTCAAGAGGAGTAATTTATAATTCTGTCTCGGTAGGACATGTTTTCTATTACTATGAAGGTTTTTAATATTTCTATAACTTATGAAATATCTTTCTATACTATGAAATGTCTGTTAGTGAAACCACTTAAAGAAGTAGTTAAGTGGTGTTACCATTATCCTTTTCGTGTATGGATCCTAAGAAAAGATCTTTTGTCCATTTATTTTTCGAGGGTCTCAAAAAAGGGTGTGGAAACACATAGAACTCTTGAATGACATTGAAAGAAATGTATCTCCAGTTCCTTCGGAAATGGTAAGATCTTTGGCGCATAGAATAAGGGGTGATCTTACATCTTGACTGGTTCTGCTTGCCCCTCTTTTTTTAAACGAATACCGCAGTCGGTTTCTTCTCCTATCCAGTATCGAATAGAACATGCTGAACAAAATCTCTTCATGTAAAACCTGCTCTGCTCGACTTTAGATCGTGAAAATCGTACGGATTTTATGAAACCAATGTGCTATGCTCTAGATCCGTATCAATCCTATTTCCGATATGATCAGTTTGACAATCTGAATCCAATTTTTTCCCATTAATTTGACTATCCATATACCCATTTTTTACTATCCAAATAGTGCAGAAAAGAAGGCCCGGCTCCCAAGTTTTTCAGGATAGTGCGTTGATTCTCGACCCTTTGCCCTTAGATGTTTAGTTCTATTCTCGATGGGAACGGAAGGATATTAACGCAGCGGTAGAGTGTCACCTTGTACGTGGTGGAAGTCTCAGTTCGACCTGATATCCCGAAACCCAAGTAAGTTTTTCTATTTTTGACTTGCCCCCCCGCCGTATCGAACGAGAATGGATTAAGAGCTTGTTTGATTGACGTTATAAGGGTAGGGATACTATATTGCTGGGAGCGAACTCCAGGCGAATATGAAGCCATGATACAGTTAGGCCTTAGAAAACGAAAAATTCCTAATCATCTTTGTGTCTACGAACAGGAAGCTATAATAATGCAACTATGATCTCATGGAGAGTTCAGATCCTGAGCTCATGGATAATGCGCTGGCGGCATGCTTAACCATCAATGGACGGAAGTGGTGTTTCAGTGGCGCGGGTGAGTAACCGCGTAAGAACCTGCCCTTGGGAGGGGAACACAACTGGAAACGGTTGCTAATTACCCCTTAGGCTGAGAGGCAAAAGAGGGAATCCTCCCGAGGGGGGCTTGCGTCTGATTAGCTAGTTTTGAGGTAATAGTCTTACCAGGCGATGATCAGTATCTGGTCCGAGAGGCTGATCAGGGCCCACTGGGACTAAAGAACAACAGGCCCAGAGCTCCTACGGGAGGACAGCAGTGTGTAATTTTCCGCAATGGTTCGAAAGCCTGACGAGCAAGGCCGCGTGGAGGTAGCAGCCCACGGTTCGTGAACTTCTTTACTCGGAAATAAACAATGACGGTACTTAGGAAGAAGAGCATCGGCTAACTGCTGTGCCATCAGCACCGCGGTAAGACAGAGGATGCAGCGTTTATCCTGAATGATTGGGCGTAAAAGCGTCTGTAGGTGGCTTTTCAAGTCCGCCTGTCAAATCCCAGGCTCACCCCTGGACAGCGGTGAAACTACCAAGCTGGAGTAACGTAGGGGAGAGGGAATTTCCGGGTGGAGTTTTAAACATGTGGTTGGTTTTTTCTATTTGAGCTTTCCCGATGGACCAACCTGTGCACAAGCTGTTTGGGAAATCTAGCGCGACATTATTGGGCATGGGCTGAGACTAGAAACAAATCCTAGAACTTTTCTTGCAGAAAAAGACGTTTCATCATCGTGCAAAGGTTGATATGTAAAAACCGTAAAACAAAAAATTGCACTATAATAAAAGATGTATTACCTAGGGATCATCGTATAATCTCCTGAAACCCTCGATCTGTGGGAGAGGATGAGGAAGTCAACTACCTCTTCTTTGTATGTGGGTGATCCACACATAAGGGCTGCGAAAATGCCCTTAAATCACTGTACATCTTCCTTTGCGATGCGCACTATGCCATCAAGAAGGGTCGAACCCGTTTTGCTATCTACATTCCCCAAACACGGGCTGCTAGCTAAGAGAAGATGGGGGGAGAGGAGAATAGGAGAGGTGACCGCCAAAAGGGTCTATCTTATGGCCCTTTGGTTTCTTCCTATTTTATAGAGGTCCCTTGTCACTTAACCTTTAATGACTCCTAATCCTTTCGGTACTGGATCTCTATCAAACTACCCAGGTCCTTGAATTAGTGGATTTTCGCTGCCAATATCTCTCATTAGCTCTTATTGGATCTTATCCCGCCAAGATCCAATAATTCAGAGGCTGTACTAGATATCTAATAAGATATAGAGCTTCAACGGATATCTCATATCTGAACCTTTACCCATCGCGTAATACACCAATTTGTGTGACCCCTCTAGGCCCGGCTAGTCATGATTCATACTATC
>PYDT01001873.1:0-10000 GCA_004837865.1 Musa balbisiana
AAGTATTATGCTTTAAGTTCTTTTCTCTATAGAGGTGGAATAGAATAACCGGTGGAAGGTAATGATCCCCGTCTGGTAATGCATTGTAGGTCCCAACTAGGTCCCATTTTCTACCCTTCCGGGAGTCACGCGCTATTATAGCTAGTACCTTGACACCCAAAGAAGCGTTCGACCCAATGCTTGATTTCTGTCCTTAGTTGATCCTGATTCGACTTAGACGATATTGATTGTTCCCATAACGAATAATTTTTTCTGTAAAATATGCAGATTGATCCATCCATAATCCATTTTTTCCTATGCGTTCCGATCGATAAGACTCAGTTCTACTGGTCATATGTTATGGTATGATATAACATACCAATGCGTCTGTATGGATGATGAGATTCCATTGATAAGGCCAATCCAATAGAACTTATTGAACGTTCCCATTGGTGTGCATCAGCAGGACTTGACCTACGAATTTGCCCATATGAGTGGGCGCTTTAACATCAGCCATGGATGCTTAAAGAGATATCGGTTCTATTCGTAAATAATATCGGAAATAGTATATCGTATAAATAAGTATATTCGTAAATAAGGGATATCGTAAATAAGTATATCGTAAATAAGTATATGTATAAATAAGAATCGTAATACGATTATCGTATAAATAAGTATATCGATAAAAAGTATATCGTAAATGTATAACTAAGTATTCGTACATACGATATCGTAAATAAGTATATCGGATAAAATAAGTAACGTAAAAGAAAGTATATAGTATAAATAAAGTTTATATCGTATAAATAAGTATATCGAAATGTTAAAATACGTATATCGTATAAATAAGTATATCTAAATAAGTATATCGTATTAAATAAGTATATCGTAAATGTAAAATAACAAATTCCAAATTGAAATAAAATCTTTAGTTGAAATAAAAATCTTTAGGAGGGATGTAGGGGGACGACATCAATTTCAAATTCTGGATCGTCGAATTGAGAGAGATATTGAGAAGATCAAGGAATTTCACTATTTCTTAGAGTCGTGGTCAAATACATTTTTGCCATCAAGAACGCTTTATGAAACTTTTTGGACCCCGGAAATTTGGAGTACCCTACTTTCACGTGCTTCGCAGGGTTCCACAAGCAATCGAATCTTCATGATTTCAAAGGGTGTAAATCCGAGGTGTTAGTAACTGCTGTTAGTAGCGGTCCTCTATCTCGTAGTAACAAGTCGCACCGGATGGTCGAAAGAAAAAATCTCTATTGATGGAGCTTCTTTTCCTATACTATGAATTCCCTTGGACAAGAAAAGAAGGACCTTGGAAGAATATTTTTCGGCTTTCCATATCAATCGGTTGATTGTTTCGTGCCTGTAATTTCCGCAAAAGGGACAAAGATTTCTGAGAGGTTGTTTCATGGAGTGCAAGAGAGACGCCTGGGTAATCGTATCCAATAAGAAGCAAAGCTGTTTAGTTCAATGCCTGAATCTACACCAGGAGGAGTTTCGACAGGTGGTGGAGGAACCGGATCAGGAAAACAAGAGGATTTATAGTTGTAAGAATCTACTGAAACCGTAGCGGGAATTAAGATTCTCATGAAAGAGAAAAGATAGCGAACTACAGTATGGAGGTTCTTTTTTTGATATACGGGCTGATCCGATCCGCAAGGACCATGATTGGGAAGTGTTTGATGTCTGTTCTTTCGACGGAAGAAGCGAAAAACACATCAACTTGAATTTGGGACCAGCTATTCGAAAATCAACTTAGGCGAAAGATTGATTGTATATGTCTCCACATGGTCTGGCTTTTGCGTGAAAAAAAGACCCAATGAAGGGGAGGGTTTATTCCAAACAACAAGGAGCTGAGGCAACTCGTCAAATCACAAATGATATTGAGCCATTGTTGTACCATATATTTCTCGGAAAACAAGTGGGTATTTCTTTGCAAATTGTGTCAATTTAATACGTGGCCAATTACGCCAAGATCTCTTCGTTAGTGGGGGAAGAAGCGCACGAATCGGATTTTTTGAGGAAAAACGTACGAGAGAGAATTTGATTTGGTTAGGACAATTGGGTTGGTAAACAAAGGATCGGTTTTTTAGCACAGTACGAATGTATTGTCAAATAGTCAATAGATTATCCACCAGATCTATTTTCCGTTCAAAAGTAAAGGGATTTAGCCAATTGAAGGGGATCTCTGATCAATCCCAAGATCATTTTCGAGTCCATTAGAAATGGAGGAATTCGAATTCCCACATTGATCGAATCAAACAGACAGTCAAGCAACTAAAAGAGAAAGAATCGATTCTTTGGGCTCCTTCCTTTCTTCAAACGGAACGAACAGAGGATTAGAATCAGATCGAGTCACGAAAATGCTCTTTGGGATTCTTCACTGTGCCCGGCTATTTCACGGACGTGAAGAAGCAGGATGAATTAAAATCATCTGTCCGAAGAAAACATCGAAGAATTTTCGGGAATCCCAAGATCAATTCGTTCTGTTTTCTCTGACAGATGGTCAGAACTTCATCTGGGTTCGAATCCTATTGAGAGGTCCACTAGAGATCAGAAATTTTTGAAGAAAAAACAAGATGTTTCTTTTGTCCCTTCCAGGCGATTGGAAAATAAAGAAATGGTTGATATATTCAAGATAATTATGTATTTACAAAATACCGTCTCAATTCATCCTATTTCATCAGATCCGGGATGTGATATGGTTCCGAAGGATGACCGGATATGGACAGTTCCAATAAGATTTCATTCTTGAACAAAAATCCATTTTTTGATTTATTTCATCTATTCCATGACCGGAACAAAAGGGGATACACGTTACACCACGATTTTGAATCAGAAGAGAGATTTCAAGAAATGGCAGATCTATTCACTCTATCAATAACCGAGCCGGATCTGGTGTATCATAGGGATTTGCCTTTTCTATTGATTCCTACGGGTTGGATCAAAAAAATTCTTGAATGAGGTATTCAACTCCAGAGATGAATCGAAAAAGAAATCTTTATTGGTTCTACCTCCTCTTTTTTATGAAGAGAATGAATCTTTTTATCGAAGGATCAGAAAAAACGGTCCGATCTACTGCTGAATGCATTCGGAAGATCCAAACTAAAAACAGCGGTATTTGCTAGCAACAACATAATGGAGGCAGTCAATCAATATAGATTGATCCGAAATCTGATTCAAATCCAATATAGCACCTATGGTACATAAGAAATGTATCTAATCGATTCTTTTTAATGAATAGATCCGATCGCAACTTCGAATATGGAATTCAAAGGGATCAAATAGGAAATGATACTCTGAATCATATAACTATAATGAAATATACGATCAACCAACATTTATCGAATTTGAAAAGAGTCAGAAGAAATGGTTGATCCTCTTTTTTTCTCGAACCGAGAGATCCATGAATCGGGATCCTGATGTATATAGATACAAATGGTCAATGGAGCAGAATTCCAGGAACATTTGGAACATTTCGTTTCTGAACAGAAGAACCGTTTTCAAGTAGTGTTCGACGGTACGTATTAATCAATATTCGATTGATTGGTCCGAGGCTATCGACAAACAAAATTTGTCTAAGGTCACTTCGTTTCTTTTTGTCCAAGTCACTTCCCTTTTTGTCCAAGTCACTTCCCTTTTTGTCCAAGTCACTTCCCTTTTTGTCCAAGTCACTTCCCTTTTTGTCCAAGTCACTTCCCTTTTTGTCCAAGTCACTTCCCTTTTTGTCCAAGTCACTTCCCTTTTTGTCCAAGTCACTTCCCTTTTTGTCCAAGTCACTTCCCTTTTTGTCCAAGTCACTTCCCTTTTTGTCCAAGTCACTTCCCTTTTTGTCCAAGTCACTTCCCTTTTTGTCCAAGTCACTTCCCTTTTTGTCCAAGTCACTTCCCTTTTTGTCCAAGTCACTTCCCTTTTTGTCCAAGTCACTTCCCTTTTTGTCCAAGTCACTTCCCTTTTTGTCCAAGTCACTTCCCTTTTTGTCCAAGTCACTTCCCTTTTTGTCCAAGTCACTTCCCTTTTTGTCCAAGTCACTTCCCTTTTTGTCCAAGTCACTTCCCTTTTTGTCCAAGTCACTTCCCTTTTTGTCCAAGTCACTTCCCTTTTTGTCCAAGTCACTTCCCTTTTTGTCCAAGTCACTTCCCTTTTTGTCCAAGTCACTTCCCTTTTTGTCCAAGTCACTTCCCTTTTTGTCCAAGTCACTTCCCTTTTTGTCCAAGTCACTTCCCTTTTTGTCCAAGTCACTTCCCTTTTTGTCCAAGTCACTTCCCTTTTTGTCCAAGTCACTTCCCTTTTTGTCCAAGTCACTTCCCTTTTTGTCCAAGTCACTTCCCTTTTTGTCCAAGTCACTTCCCTTTTTGTCCAAGTCACTTCCCTTTTTGTCCAAGTCACTTCCCTTTTTGTCCAAGTCACTTCCCTTTTTGTCCAAGTCACTTCCCTTTTTGTCCAAGTCACTTCCCTTTTTGTCCAAGTCACTTCCCTTTTTGTCCAAGTCACTTCCCTTTTTGTCCAAGTCACTTCCCTTTTTGTCCAAGTCACTTCCCTTTTTGTCCAAGTCACTTCCCTTTTTGTCCAAGTCACTTCCCTTTTTGTCCAAGTCACTTCCCTTTTTGTCCAAGTCACTTCCCTTTTTGTCCAAGTCACTTCCCTTTTTGTCCAAGTCACTTCCCTTTTTGTCCAAGTCACTTCCCTTTTTGTCCAAGTCACTTCCCTTTTTGTCCAAGTCACTTCCCTTTTTGTCCAAGTCACTTCCCTTTTTGTCCAAGTCACTTCCCTTTTTGTCCAAGTCACTTCCCTTTTTGTCCAAGTCACTTCCCTTTTTGTCCAAGTCACTTCCCTTTTTGTCCAAGTCACTTCCCTTTTTGTCCAAGTCACTTCCCTTTTTGTCCAAGTCACTTCCCTTTTTGTCCAAGTCACTTCCCTTTTTGTCCAAGTCACTTCCCTTTTTGTCCAAGTCACTTCCCTTTTTGTCCAAGTCACTTCCCTTTTTGTCCAAGTCACTTCCCTTTTTGTCCAAGTCACTTCCCTTTTTGTCCAAGTCACTTCCCTTTTTGTCCAAGTCACTTCCCTTTTTGTCCAAGTCACTTCCCTTTTTGTCCAAGTCACTTCCCTTTTTGTCCAAGTCACTTCCCTTTTTGTCCAAGTCACTTCCCTTTTTGTCCAAGTCACTTCCCTTTTTGTCCAAGTCACTTCCCTTTTTGTCCAAGTCACTTCCCTTTTTGTCCAAGTCACTTCCCTTTTTGTCCAAGTCACTTCCCTTTTTGTCCAAGTCACTTCCCTTTTTGTCCAAGTCACTTCCCTTTTTGTCCAAGTCACTTCTGGTTCTATTGTAACAAAAGATTCCCTTTTATGTGGAAAAGACCCGTATCAATAATTATGATATTAACAATGGGGGACATTCTGCACTCCCTTGTTCATTCGCAACAAAATATTTTCTTCGTGCGTCGGTAAAAAAAAACATATTTTTTTGGAGAGAGAGACTATTTCACCAATCGAGTCACAGGTATCTAACATATTCATACCTAAGATTTTCCACAAAGTGGTGACAAAACGTATAACTTGTACAAATCTTTCCGTTTTCCAATTCGATCCGAGCCATTCTTCGTAGAGCTATTTACTCGATCGCAGACATTTCTGCACACCTCTAACAGAGAAACAAAGAGTCAATTTTGGAAGAACTTATTGTCAGCCTCTTTCAGATATGAATCTATCTGATTCAGAAGGGAAGAACTTGCATCGGTATCTCAGTTTCAATTCAAACATGGGTTTGATTCACACTCCATGTTCTGAGAAATATTTACCATCCGGAAAGAGGAAAAAAAAACGGAGTCTTTCTCTAAAGAAATGCGTTGAGAAACGGCAGATGTATAGAACCTTTCAACGAGATAGTGCTTTTTCAAATCTCTCAAAATGGAATCTGTTCCAAACAAAATGGAATCCGTTCCAAACATATATGCCATGGTTCCTTACTTCGACAGAGTGCAAATATCTAAATTTCACCCTTTTAGATACTTTTTCAGACCCATTGTCGATACTAAGTAGCAGTCACAAATTTGTATCCATTTTAAAATTTGTATCCATTTTTCATGATATTATGCATGATCAGATCTATCATGGGCAATTCTCAGAAGGATTTCCCCAATGGGGACTTGATAACGTGAGATTCCGAGGGGAGGGTTTACAGAATCTTTTCTGTCCGAAGAAATGATTCATCGACATATAGTCCCCCGTTCCATTGATATGGACACATCTGAGATCAACAAATGCTCGGGAGTTGGAGTTCCTCTATTCAATCTTTTTCCTTCTTCTTGTTGCTGGATATCTCGTTCGTATACATCTTCTCTTTGTTTCCCAAGCCTCTAGTGAGTTACAGACAGAGTTAGAAAAGATCAAATCTTTGATGATTCCATCATACATGATTGAGTTGCGAAAACTTTTGGATGGGTATCCTACATCTGAACTGAATTCTTTCTGGTTAAAGAATCTCTTTCTAGTTGTTCTGAAACAATTAGGAGATTCTCTGGAAGAAATACGGGGTTTTGCTTTTGCTTTTGGTGGCAACATGCTATTGGTCGCTTGTGGGGTCAAATCAATACGTTCTAGGAAGAAATATTTGAATATCAATCTCATCGATCTCATAAGTATCATACCAAATCCCATCAATCTCATAAGTATCATACCAAATCCCATCAATCGAATCACTTTTTCGAGAAATACGAGACATCTAAGTCGTACAAGTAAAGAGATCTATTCATTGATAAGAAAAAGAAAAAAGGTGAACGGTGATTGGATTGATGAGAAAATAGAATCCTGGGTCGCGAACAGTGATTCGATTGATGATGAAGAAAGAGAATTCTTGGTTCAGTTCTCCACCTTAACGACAGAAAAAAGGATTGATCAAATTCTATTGAGTCTGACTCATAGTGATCATTTATCAAAGAATGACTCTGGTTATCAAATGATTGAACAACCGGGATCAATTTACTTACGATACTTAGTTGACAAGTATATAATGAATTATGAGTTCAATGGATCCTGTTTAGCAGAAAGACGGATATTCCTTGCTCATTATCAGACAATTACTTATTCACAAACCTCGTGTGGGGCTAATAGTTTTCATTTCCCATCTCATGGAAAACCCTTTTCGCTCCGCTTAGCCCTATCCCCTTCTAGGAGTATTTTAGTGATAGGTTCTATAGGAACTGGACGATCCTATTTGGTCAAATACCTAGCGACAAACCCCTATGTTCCTTTCATTACGGTATTTCCGAACAAGTTCCCGGATGACAAGCCTAAAGATTATTTTATTGATGATATCGATTTTGATGATAGTGATAGTGACGATATCGATATTGATGATAGTGACGATATTGATGATAGTGACGATATCGATATTGATGATAGTGACGATATCGATATTGATGATGACCTTGATACGGAGCTGCTAACTATGTATATGACGCCGAAAATAGACCGATTTGATATCACCTTTCAATTCGAATTAGCAAAAGCAATGTCTCCTTGCATAATATGGATTCCAAACATTCATGATCTGTATATGAATGAGTCGAATTACTTATCCCTCGGTCTATTAGAGAACTATCTCTCCAGAGATTGTGAAAGATGTTCCACTAGAAATATTCTTGTTATTGCTTCGACTCATATTCCCCAAAAAGTGGATCCCGCTCTAATAGCTCCGAATAAATTAAATACATGCATTAAGATACGAAGGCTTCTTATTCCGCAACAACGAAAGCACTTTTTCATTCTTTCATATACTAGGGGATTTCACTTGGAAAAGAAAATGTTCCATACTAACGGATTGGGGTCCATAACCATGGGTTCCAATGTACGAGATCTTGTAGCACTTATCAATGAGGCCCTATCAATTAGTATTACACAGAAGAAATCAATTATAGAAACTAATACAATTAGATTAGCTCTTCATAGACAAACTTGGGATTTGCGATCCCAGGTAAGATCGGTTCAGGATCATGGGACGGATATTTTTTTTTGTTTTTTTTTTTTTTTTTTTTTTTTTTTTTTTTTTTTTTTTTTTTTTTTTTTTTTTTTTTTTTTTTTTTTTTTTTTTTTTTTTTTTTTTTTTTTTTTTTTTTTTTTTTTTTTTTTTTTTTTTTTTTTTTTTTTTTTTTTTTTTTTTTTTTTTTTTTTTTTTTTTTTTTTTTTTTTTTTTTTTTTTTTTTTTTTTTTTTTTTTTTTTTTTTTTTTTTTTTTTTTTTTTTTTTTTTTTTTTTTTTTTTTTTTTTTTTTTTTTTTTTTTTTTTTTTTTTTTTTTTTTTTTTTTTTTTTTTTTTTTTTTTTTTTTTTTTTTTTTTTTTTTTTTTTTTTTTTTTTTTTTTTTTTTTTTTTTTTTTTTTTTTTTTTTTTTTTTTTTTTTTTTTTTTTTTTTTTTTTTTTTTTTTTTTTTTTTTTTTTTTTTTTTTTTTTTTTTTTTTTTTTTTTTTTTTTTTTTTTTTTTTTTTTTTTTTTTTTTTTTTTTTTTTTTTTTTTTTTTTTTTTTTTTTTTTTTTTTTTTTTTTTTTTTTTTTTTTTTTTTTTTTTTTTTTTTTTTTTTTTTTTTTTTTTTTTTTTTTTTTTTTTTTTTTTTTTTTTTTTTTTTTTTTTTTTTTTTTTTTTTTTTTTTTTTTTTTTTTTTTTTTTTTTTTTTTTTTTTTTTTTTTTTTTTTTTTTTTTTTTTTTTTTTTTTTTTTTTTTTTTTTTTTTTTTTTTTTTTTTTTTTTTTTTTTTTTTTTTTTTTTTTTTTTTTTTTTTTTTTTTTTTTTTTTTTTTTTTTTTTTTTTTTTTTTTTTTTTTTTTTTTTTTTTTTTTTTTTTTTTTTTTTTTTTTTTTTTTTTTTTTTTTTTTTTTTTTTTTTTTTTTTTTTTTTTTTTTTTTTTTTTTTTTTTTTTTTTTTTTTTTTTTTTTTTTTTTTTTTTTTTTTTTTTTTTTTTTTTTTTTTTTTTTTTTTTTTTTTTTTTTTTTTTTTTTTTTTTTTTTTTTTTTTTTTTTTTTTTTTTTTTTTTTTTTTTTTTTTTTTTTTTTTTTTTTTTTTTTTTTTTTTTTTTTTTTTTTTTTTTTTTTTTTTTTTTTTTTTTTTTTTTTTTTTTTTTTTTTTTTTTTTTTTTTTTTTTTTTTTTTTTTTTTTTTTTTTTTTTTTTTTTTTTTTTTTTTTTTTTTTTTTTTTTTTTTTTTTTTTTTTTTTTTTTTTTTTTTTTTTTTTTTTTTTTTTTTTTTTTTTTTTTTTTTTTTTTTTTTTTTTTTTTTTTTTTTTTTTTTTTTTTTTTTTTTTTTTTTTTTTTTTTTTTTTTTTTTTTTTTTTTTTTTTTTTTTTTTTTTTTTTTTTTTTTTTTTTTTTTTTTTTTTTTTTTTTTTTTTTTTTTTTTTTTTTTTTTTTTTTTTTTTTTTTTTTTTTTTTTTTTTTTTTTTTTTTTTTTTTTTTTTTTTTTTTTTTTTTTTTTTTTTTTTTTTTTTTTTTTTTTTTTTTTTTTTTTTTTTTTTTTTTTTTTTTTTTTTTTTTTTTTTTTTTTTTTTTTTTTTTTTTTTTTTTTTTTTTTTTTTTTTTTTTTTTTTTTTTTTTTTTTTTTTTTTTTTTTTTTTTTTTTTTTTTTTTTTTTTTTTTTTTTTTTTTTTTTTTTTTTTTTTTTTTTTTTTTTTTTTTTTTTTTTTTTTTTTTTTTTTTTTTTTTTTTTTTTTTTTTTTTTTTTTTTTTTTTTTTTTTTTTTTTTTTTTTTTTTTTTTTTTTTTTTTTTTTTTTTTTTTTTTTTTTTTTTTTTTTTTTTTTTTTTTTTTTTTTTTTTTTTTTTTTTTTTTTTTTTTTTTTTTTTTTTTTTTTTTTTTTTTTTTTTTTTTTTTTTTTTTTTTTTTTTTTTTTTTTTTTTTTTTTTTTTTTTTTTTTTTTTTTTTTTTTTTTTTTTTTTTTTTTTTTTTTTTTTTTTTTTTTTTTTTTTTTTTTTTTTTTTTTTTTTATAGGAAGGGTGTTGCACAAAATGTACTTCTAAGTAATTGCCCCATA
>PYDT01001873.1:20000-22500 GCA_004837865.1 Musa balbisiana
AGTGATCCCGGTTCGGATTATATTAGTATTAGTTAGTGATCCCGGTTCGGATTATATTAGTATTAGTTAGTGATCCCGGTTCGGATTATATTAGTATTAGTTAGTGATCCCGGTTCGGATTATATTAGTATTAGTTAGTGATCCCGGTTCGGATTATATTAGTATTAGTTAGTGATCCCGGTTCGGATTATATTAGTATTAGTTAGTGATCCCGGTTCGGATTATATTAGTATTAGTTAGTGATCCCGGTTCGGATTATATTAGTATTAGTTAGTGATCCCGGTTCGGATTATATTAGTATTAGTTAGTGATCCCGGTTCGGATTATATTAGTATTAGTTAGTGATCCCGGTTCGGATTATATTAGTATTAGTTAGTGATCCCGGTTCGGATTATATTAGTATTAGTTAGTGATCCCGGTTCGGATTATATTAGTATTAGTTAGTGATCCCGGTTCGGATTATATTAGTATTAGTTAGTGATCCCGGTTCGGATTATATTAGTATTAGTTAGTGATCCCGGTTCGGATTATATTAGTATTAGTTAGTGATCCCGGTTCGGATTATATTAGTATTAGTTAGTGATCCCGGTTCGGATTATATTAGTATTAGTTAGTGATCCCGGTTCGGATTATATTAGTATTAGTTAGTGATCCCGGTTCGGATTATATTAGTATTAGTTAGTGATCCCGGTTCGGATTATATTAGTATTAGTTAGTGATCCCGGTTCGGATTATATTAGTATTAGTTAGTGATCCCGGTTCGGATTATATTAGTATTAGTTAGTGATCCCGGTTCGGATTATATTAGTATTAGTTAGTGATCCCGGTTCGGATTATATTAGTATTAGTTAGTGATCCCGGTTCGGATTATATTAGTATTAGTTAGTGATCCCGGTTCGGATTATATTAGTATTAGTTAGTGATCCCGGTTCGGATTATATTAGTATTAGTTAGTGATCCCGGTTCGGATTATATTAGTATTAGTTAGTGATCCCGGTTCGGATTATATTAGTATTAGTTAGTGATCCCGGTTCGGATTATATTAGTATTAGTTAGTGATCCCGGTTCGGATTATATTAGTATTAGTTAGTGATCCCGGTTCGGATTATATTAGTATTAGTTAGTGATCCCGGTTCGGATTATATTAGTATTAGTTAGTGATCCCGGTTCGGATTATATTAGTATTAGTTAGTGATCCCGGTTCGGATTATATTAGTATTAGTTAGTGATCCCGGTTCGGATTATATTAGTATTAGTTAGTGATCCCGGTTCGGATTATATTAGTATTAGTTAGTGATCCCGGTTCGGATTATATTAGTATTAGTTAGTGATCCCGGTTCGGATTATATTAGTATTAGTTAGTGATCCCGGTTCGGATTATATTAGTATTAGTTAGTGATCCCGGTTCGGATTATATTAGTATTAGTTAGTGATCCCGGTTCGGATTATATTAGTATTAGTTAGTGATCCCGGTTCGGATTATATTAGTATTAGTTAGTGATCCCGGTTCGGATTATATTAGTATTAGTTAGTGATCCCGGTTCGGATTATATTAGTATTAGTTAGTGATCCCGGTTCGGATTATATTAGTATTAGTTAGTGATCCCGGTTCGGATTATATTAGTATTAGTTAGTGATCCCGGTTCGGATTATATTAGTATTAGTTAGTGATCCCGGTTCGGATTATATTAGTATTAGTTAGTGATCCCGGTTCGGATTATATTAGTATTAGTTAGTGATCCCGGTTCGGATTATATTAGTATTAGTTAGTGATCCCGGTTCGGATTATATTAGTATTAGTTAGTGATCCCGGTTCGGATTATATTAGTATTAGTTAGTGATCCCGGTTCGGATTATATTAGTATTAGTTAGTGATCCCGGTTCGGATTATATTAGTATTAGTTAGTGATCCCGGTTCGGATTATATTAGTATTAGTTAGTGATCCCGGTTCGGATTATATTAGTATTAGTTAGTGATCCCGGTTCGGATTATATTAGTATTAGTTAGTGATCCCGGTTCGGATTATATTAGTATTAGTTAGTGATCCCGGTTCGGATTATATTAGTATTAGTTAGTGATCCCGGTTCGGATTATATTAGTATTAGTTAGTGATCCCGGTTCGGATTATATTAGTATTAGTTAGTGATCCCGGTTCGGATTATATTAGTATTAGTTAGTGATCCCGGTTCGGATTATATTAGTATTAGTTAGTGATCCCGGTTCGGATTATATTAGTATTAGTTAGTGATCCCGGTTCGGATTATATTAGTATTAGTTAGTGATCCCGGTTCGGATTATATTAGTATTAGTTAGTGATCCCGGTTCGGATTATATTAGTATTAGTTAGTGATCCCGGTTCGGATTATATTAGTATTAGTTAGTGATCCCGGTTCGGATTATATTAGTATTAGTTAGTGATCCCGGTTCGGATTATATTAGTATTAGTTAGTGATCCCGGTTCGGATTATATTAGTATTAGTTAGTGATCCCGGTTCGGAT
>PYDT01000925.1:0-28095 GCA_004837865.1 Musa balbisiana
ATATTATCATATATGCATACATCATATATACATATTTCATTTGGAGCATCACTTTGATTTACCCCCCAAACAGGAAAAATTGGGCAATTTTTTATTTTTTTTTTGATAAAAATATGCCGTGAATTGTTTCAAGACCGACCCCGCTTGTTTACCTTTACTGACCCATCCAAAAACAGATTCCATGAATGATACTGGTACCAATCTGACATCGACATAGATTCGATATATTTTCCTGAATCATGTGATGAGGTATTCGTACCCTGAACGAATTCTATAAAAAAATAAAAAACAGACAAAAGAAATGTCTATCGTTTTTAAATTTTCTGACTTAATGTGAGATAGTGATAGGCATATTTTATCTGAACATGAACGAAGCAATGATTTACTTTACAATGAATGAGTTAAAATTGAAGAAAAGGAATTAAGTGGGGTTCTACCCCCTTTTCTTTCTGTCGGACCAATCACATCGCCTGAACTGACGGAGTCCTGTACCTCCTTTCGCTATATAAAAGTATGGGATGGTTCATTCATGAACCATCAAATCCAAAACAACAATTCTATTGAATCATAACAACATAAATCGGAAAAGAGTTTCAGATCTAGGCATACCTTATATTTATTGACATTTCCAAAAAAAACTACTCATGAACTAAGAAAGAACATATCATCATAGGTAATGTGACAGGTGGCGGATATGCCCCTATCGCTTAGTGTTGCAGGACACATCTCTCTCTTTCACGGATGCAGCGGGAATTCGACTTCCCTGGGGGTACTACGAAAGGAAGTTGCTCCATGGATTATCATAAGCTAGAAGGAATTCTTCCTTGGTCGATGCCCGAGCGGTTAATGGGGACGGACTGTAAATTCCGTTGGCGTATGTCTACGCTGGTTCAACTCCAGCTCGGCCCAAAAATTCGCCGCTCCATGAATATTATATACCAATGATATAACCATGTGTCCCCCAGAAACAAAAATACCTGATTCCGTAAACAGAGAAAGATTCCATTTTTGTTTCTCTATCCATGTTTTTCTCATTCGTTCTGATCTTTTCTTTCTAACGATCTAGATTCATAATACTTAATCAAAGCAAAGATTATGAAGAAAAATCGTTTTTCTCATGAAAGGTTGATTATCCATTTTTGGCAATAAAAAAAAAATAACACAGGGTACTAGTAATCCGTTTCACTTCACTATGGCCATACTAGTGTTTCTATGTGGTATATGAATATCGTGTATATGATATCAGTTAGTATATCATTCGTGTCTCTGTTACAACGCGACGAAGAAAATGTTTTTCTGAAACCATTAAGAATATGTCTACGCATACCCTCGCTGGGATTAGTTCACTTGGTCATAGCACCGCCCTTCAGCGGAAGCTCGAGGGTCGAGCCCCGTCAGTCCCGAACTAGATCCGACCGATGAATTGATAAATGCATTTCTCTATTTTCCGTGAAAACGGAGACAGGGAGCAAGATCTAATCCCCAGTGGAGATCCTTATTTCTTTTGTTTTTTTTCATTTCGCATTTATCATCAGACAAATACAGGAATTTCCATTTATTCCACTAGTGCCGAGTGATAAGGGAGAGACATAACATATATAGATTCGTACAATCGGTGGTATTCCTATATTTTAGTATTTTAAGAGATACTCTTCTGACTTTCTTTTTCGATTTTCTTGATAAATGAAATAGAATAGAGTGCTCCTATTTTTACCGAGAGTACATACGCAAATTGTATTCGTTTATTGTACAATACATAATGAACTTAACATAATTACCTCGACAGAGTACTTGTCATGTTTAACGACCAACCCTTTTTAGCTTCGACTTTGTTGTGTATCCTCAATGACTAATTGGAACAATCTATCTCATTCTCATTTAAATTGCACACTTAATTTTTGATGTATGCCTTCCAGTCCCAATCGAAGAAAGAGATACTAATCAAATAAAAGAAAAGACCAAGCAACGTTCCTTTTTATTAAATTTGTTGGAATTATATTAGATCTTTTATACTTAACCCGTCCTTTTTCATCTCACTTCTACTCTTTGGATCTGTGTGTGCTTCAAGAATACACATCCGAGACTACCTCATCATTGTATGTACATAATTGTATGTATAAGTATAACGAAGGAGGAGTAGATAGGAAGGACGGTAGGGTTATTTATAGAAAAGAAAAAGTGGAAAAGGATGCAAATTCATGATTCTTTATTGATCAGGAGTCCCATTTCAGATTTAGTATGGATAAAGGATCTTCCTATGTTATACTATTCAATTCTCGACGATGAATCGATTTGATAGATCAGATATTGTTATTCATAATATTGATCCGATTCAGTATCATCAGGATGCAATTCATCCCATTGATTTAAAGAATCAATTTCTCATCTCTATGGGATTAGATCCCGAGTTATTGCGAAGTAAAAAAACAATGAGATTATGGAAGTAAATATTCTCGCATTTATTGCTACTGCACTGTTCATTCTAGTTCCTACTGCTTTTTACTTATCATCTACGTAAAAACATCATCAAAATGATTAATTTGACTGACCCTTGTTTATTTAGTTCTTATCAATGATTGATAAATGAAATAACGGATTCAAACTCCAAGTCTAAATGGAAATGATCTGTCTGGAATCATAAGTATCTGATATATATTATCTGAGATCGTAGTATCTGAGCCGAGATAGTATGGTATAGTACATTTATTATCCTATTAATGATTTTCATAGAAAGTTGTACTGTATACAGATATAGGCTTTTATATAGAGAAGCTATAGCTAGGTCAATATACAATATGTAGGTACATAGATTAGATGTATTCTAAATAGTACATCAAAATAACAGTCCAATTCTATTATTTTTTTGGCTACATTTACTTGTGTGGATTTCGATCAATTCAAAATAATTGAAGGCCAACTCTTCTAATTCTGCGTTTTCTTAGAATTTATATATATTATGTATAGGTCCCGAGATCTATCAAGTAATCCATGGAGGGCAAGCAAAAATAGTATGGGCATATCTACTATAAATTAAATTAAATAAAAAAGATAAAAGAAAACGAAACCAAAGAAAAGAATCTTTTTCTTTTTTTAGATTTCCCATCTCAAGAATTCTTGTCTGATCCATTAACAGATGATCTGCTATCTATTCCATGATAATTCTGCAGATTTGAAACGAAGTATATTAATAGAGAAACCTTCCCAATTTTTTATGCTTAAACATGACAGGGATGAGTCCAAAAAAAGCATAAAAAAATCTCTAGAGTCTAAAAAAAAGGTGAAATGCGCGATATGTGGATCGCTCAACGGAAGAAAGATCTAATCTTATTATGTGTAGACCTCTTTGGACACACTAGTCCTTTCCAATAGAAAGTATGTATTGTCGTAATCTAATATAATTAGAATAGCGGAACGGCTTTCTCTTCTCTTAGACCGTAAAAGAAAGAAAGAGGGAACAAATAAAGAAAAAAGAAAAAACCAATTTCAGATTTTTTCTTTTTGTAATATCCATAATTCTGGTAAGAGCTGGTTTATCAAAATAGAATATTTAGGAAGAATTCGGTTGGAAAAAATTTCCTATCAGTCGTAGATTTAGGTTTCGAAATACAACTATAGTAATCATTCATTCTTTGATCGTGGTTATTATTCATTATTGTATTTTCTTATTCATTACTGTATTTCAGTATACTTTTCTGAAACGAACATCTTTTTTTGAAAGCTTTGCAAAACGATCAATTAAACAATTGTAGAATTCAATACTCATCGATACGTGCGTTAGTAGTCCCCTAGAGTCCACTCCTTCCCCATACTACGAGTCGAGGGGAAAATGTAAAGACTACCATTAAAGCACCCAAGCGAGACTTACTATATCCATATAAATTATGTCTCCTATCTCTATGAAGGAATTATTCCATTATTATCAATACTCATAGTGGAATCAATGGCACAGAGTCAAAATGGAATTCTGACTTAACTTAAGGCTATTGATGAACCAATCCAATGAATCTACTCGAACAAGATTATAGCTTTCTGGTACGGAGCATTAAGCATAAATACATACCACACCTTTTCTCGGAAAATGAAACTAGCAAAGGAATACCCTATCCCAATGGAACATGTAGGGTACTAATACCTATTGTTTTTGTTACCCTTTTTTCATAACAAAAGACCATCAAAATATACCATCAAGATAGATAACTATCTATCAGATACCTCTATTTCCTATTTGATCTAAGCTTACTGTTTTTTTTTTGTGAAAGAATGGGGAGACACCATCACCAGTATTACATACATTCTTTCTTTTTTTTCGTAATCCCCCTATCCTACACGGGCAAAGAAATTTTTTTTGTTCTTCAACTTTTACTTTTACTCTTTACTCATAGAGCCGCCCAACTATCCTGATTGAATGTTGAGTACTCAGAGACTCTCGTGGTCTGGATACAAAGTATCTTCATCTTCCACAACTTCTAATGATGTCCCATCGCCTATCCAATCGAATTCCAGACAGAGTCAGTAGACCCAACGGTGGTAGTGTAAGAGAATTAGATTTCTTGATAGTCTTTCGTACAATCTCTTCTTCAATCCTAGTAGCAAAAATGGAGTGTCCTTTAGGAACCTTTGGATACCAAGATTTCCGACCTCTACTTTCGTATTTTTGAATCCCAGAATTTACTTTCACTATTTTATTTATTCTATTTATAACTTTTATTTATTCTACTTTTATTTATTCTAACTTATAAATAAATGTCCGAACCAATCATAATCATATTAAAATCATAATCATATTAATAAGTAAGGCTTATTCCACCCTATTTTTACCGGGGATTGGCCACACCCAAAGCCCGGATTTTGAGAAAAAATTGACTTTCTTTAAAAAAAATTGACTTTCTTTATAGAACTACAGATTCTAAAAATAAAGTATCGATAGGCTTATCCTTTTGCCTCTCCTTCTCCGGGACAGAATTCGTCGAGTTAAATCAGCAGAATAAGAAATCCAGTTTTTGTTGATCAGGGCGTACACCCATATTTGACGGGGATAAAGGATTTGCAGTCCCCCGCCTTACCACTTGGCCATGTTCCCAAACCCAATCGATCCAATAAGATAAAAATAGATTTCTGGTCAAAGACTTAAAAATTAAGGGCAAATTGGAACCATTAACTATTTGTTTTGTTGTTTTGAATTAGTGAGGTTCTTCAATTTGTATCTCAATTGTTGCGTTTCCTTAATGGCATAACAAAATCAATTGATTTATGACTAATCAGTTATCACTTATTTTAATAATCATCTTTTTCAATTTCAATTATAACACTATAATTATAACAATATATATGTGTATATGTAAACCTCCAAACAGAAATTGTTACACAGATACCGCTCTTATGTACATATCCCATATCCCTATAGAGAATCGTCATGCCTTCTTTTTTCATTTTCTATATGCAATAGAAAAAATAGGAATTATGTATAGTGCGACCTGACTTCTGTTGCCACAAGTGAAATTACGATAAAAGATGTGATATGCGGACAGGTAGATAGCTATATTGGCATGCACTTACTAAATAGTTACTTCCATTACGCAATTCAATCATATTATATTTCTACTAGCAAAAAAATAATTCTAAATTTTGAACATGGACAGGCACTCAATCAATTAAGTATGCTAAAAAGGGAACTCTATATTGTTCCTGTCTTTCTTTATCTCATTCATAGAGATTCAATTTCATCCTGAATCCATTTATTTTTTTGGTACCCAATCAATCTGATCGTTATATCCTAATAATAGGTGATCGTAGTCATAATAATGGTGAAATTGAATCATAATAATAGGTAGAAATTGCATCTAATAATAGGTAAAATTGAATGAATTTTTTATATTCTATATAAGACTCCATAAGTGTAAGTACAGAATTTTTCCGGAATGCTTTATCAATCCATTTCCATTTGTACCTGTCGCAAATTCGAACTTGCGTCGAAAATGCTCTTCATTCCTCTGTCTCATTTCCGTCATACTCATGAACTACCTATATGGAGTTTGGCTAAAATTTCATGTGATTCAGTAAACAGAATATACATTCCATCATTGCTAATCGATCCGTATGTTCGATAATAGTGAGCTAATAATGGGATTTTTCATAACAGGCACTTAAGATTAAGATGCCCGGAATGAGTAAATGAGGGAATGTCCACAATACCTGGATTTAGTCAGATCCAATTTTGAGGGATTTTGTAGGTTCATTAATGAGGGCTTGACGGAAGAATTTCATAAGTTCCAAAAATTAAGAATCAGATCAGAATTGAATTTCATTATTTGTTGAAAGATCTCAATTGGTAGAACCCTTGGATAAACTCAGATATGCTGTGTATGAATCCTCACAATTCTTCTGAATTAATCTTACCCGCGGGATTATTTTAAAACCGGTAGAGATATGCCCAAGAACAACCGTTTTTATTGGAAACATTCCCCTAATGAATTCCTCTGGGAATCCAAAGAAAAGAAAACAAAGGGGGTAGACAAAAAAGACAAAACATAAAAAAAAAGCGAAGAAAGACAAATAAAAAATAGAACAAGAGACACCGGCCTTTATAGTAATTGAATAGACAGAATTGTGATCATCAATATTTCAGTCCGGGTTTTACTACCGTTCAGAATTGACCATAACGGAATTTCTGTCTATACCAGCACAATAACTCAATGGGGAGGAAGTCGAATTCGATTATAGAAAAGCAAGGATATGGGCCCTTGTAAGGAGGAACAAAAATATCTATTCTAATTCTATCATCAGCTATGGGTTCGAATCTAAGAGAAATTCTAGATAATGTTTGTTACCCTGAACTTTTCTTGTCTTTCCCGAATGATAAGGAAAAAAAAAGATTGGGTCAAAAGAAACTTCATTTTGGAATTTTATCAACATTTGCTTGTGTAGCGGGATCCGGTATTTTCTGAGTCTTTTATGTAAAGAATTACAAAAGAAATTTTTCAACACAGATGTGAATTAGAAGGATTGGGCGACGAAATAACTCACACCCGGAGCCTGAATCCTTGATATCCTCAGAACAATACATTTTTATTACCACGAGATGTATTGGCTGCTGCGGATCATATTGATCGAAACATAAATTTGGATGGGTACACTTGACGATATGAATCACTTGAAAATAAACGGATTCGTTCTATAGCGGATCTGTTTACAGGATCAATTCGGACTGCTCTTGTTCTTTTAGAAAATGCGGTTCGAGGAACTATATGCGGAGCAATTCGGCATAAATTGATACCGCTCCCTCAAAATGTGGTAACTTCAACTTCATTAACAACCACTTATGAATCGTTTTTTTGGCCTACATCCTTTATCTCAATTTTTTTTATCGAACTAATCCATTGACACAAATCGTTCATGGGCGAAAATTGAGTTATTGGTCCTGGCTGATTGACGGGGCGAACTGCTAGTTTTCGGATACGAGATATTCATCCTAGCCACTATGGACGTATTTGTCCATTGCCACGTCCGAAGGAATCAATGTTGGACTTATTGGATCCTTAGCCATCAGTGAGGAATTGGTTCATTGGGGATCTATAGAGAGTCCATTTTATGAAATATCTGAAAGATCAAAAGAGGCACAGATAGTTTATTTATCACCACAATCAGAATGATATTATATGGGGCAGCCGGAATTCTTTGGCCTTGATCGGGTTATTCAGGAAGACAACAGGTTGTTCCAGCCACCCGATACCGTCAAGAGTTCCTGACTATTGCATGGGAACAGATTCCATCTTAGAAGTATTTTTCCTTCCATATTTTTCTATTGGAGCTTCCCTTCATCCTTTTACGAGCATAATGATCGAATCGGCTTTAACTGAGTTCTAATATGACAGGATCACGCCAACAGTTCGCTTTCTCATCCGAGAGGTGACAGTTGTTGGAACTGGACTGGAACGCCAAACGGCGCTTAATTCGGGGGTTTCCGCTATAGCCGAACACGAGGGAAAGATCATTTATACTGACCCTCACAAGATCATTTTATCAAGTAATGGGACACTACTATAAGTATAAGTTATTCCATTAGTTATCTATCAACGTTCCAACAAAAATACTTGTATGCATCAAAACCTCAGGTTCCGCGGGGTAAATGCATTAAAAAGGACAAATTCTAGCGGACGTGCTGCTACAGTTGGGGGGGAACTTGCTTTAGGAAAAACGTATTAGTAGCTTATATTCCATGGGAAGGTTACAATTCTGAAGACGCAGTACTAATTTAGCGAACGTCTGGTACATGAAGAATATTTTAACTCTTTTCACATCCGTAATATGAAAGTCACTCATGTGACAAGCCAAGGACCTGAAAGAATCACTAAGGAAATACCACTCTAAGGCCTCATTTACTCCGCATTTAGACAGATTGGAGTTGTGATGCGGATTTGGTAGAAACAGGTTATATTTAGTAGGTAAATTAACACCTCAGACAGCAAACGAATCGTCGTATGCTCCAAGTATAGATTATTAACGAGCCATACTTGAACATTCCAGGTATCCACTGCAAAAGAAACTTCTCTAAAACTACCTATAGGCGGAAGAGGTCGCGTTATTGATGTGAGATGGATCCGGAAAAAAGGGGTTCCTGTTATAATTCGGAAATGATTCGTGTATATATGTCACAAAACGTGAATCAAAGTAGGTGATAAAGTGCTGAAGACATGGGAATAAGGGTATCATTTCAAAAATTTTGCCTACAACTATGCCCTATTGCAAGATGAACACCTGTTGATATGTCTTCACCCATTAGGAGTACCATCACGACTGAATGTGGACAGATATTTGAATGCTCGCTCGGGTTAGCGGGGGATCTGCTAAAGAGACATTTATAGCTAGCACCTTTTGATGAGAGATATGAGCAAGAGGCTTCGAGAAAACTAGTGTTTTCCGTAATTATATGAAGCAGTACGCAAACAAACAACCCAGGGTTTTGAACCCGAATATCCGGGAAAAAGCAGAATATTTGATGGAAGAACAGGAAATCCTTTTGAACACACCTGTTTTTCTAAATAGGCAAGTCCTATATTTTTAAAATTAATTCATCAAGTTGATGATAAAAGCCATGGACTTTCTAGTGGACTTACGCACTTGTTACACACAACGCCCTGAGAGGAAGGCGAAGCATGGGGACACGAGTAGGGGACATGGAAGTTTGGCTCTAGAGGGATTTGGTGTTGCTCATATTTTACAAGAGATGCTTACTTTAAATCTGATCATATTAGAGCTCGTCAAGAAGTACTTGGTGCTACGATCATTGGAGGAAAGTATCTAACCCAGAAGATGCTCAAATCTTTTCGATTGCTCGTTCGAGAACTACGATCTTTAGCTCTAGAACTGAATCATTTCCTTGTATCTGAGAAGAACTTCCAGATTAATAGGAAGGAAGCTTGATCTGAATGAAATCGAATTTCTATTCCATGATTGACCGTATAAACATCAACAACTTCGAATTGGACTAGTTTCTCCTCAACAAATAAAGGCTTGGCCAACAAAATTTTACCTATGGAGGATAAG
Organism: Musa balbisiana; assembly: GCA_004837865.1. Classification (NCBI taxonomy): domain Eukaryota; kingdom Viridiplantae; phylum Streptophyta; class Magnoliopsida; order Zingiberales; family Musaceae; genus Musa; species Musa balbisiana. The sequence goes on from PYDT01000925.1 coordinate 9,544, forward strand.
TTGAGAGGTGACAAGCCCTATACGTTTCATTATAAGACCAATAACCAGAAAAGATGGATTGTTTTGTGAAAGAATCTCTGGGCCCATAAAAGTGGAATTTGTGCTTGTGGATTATCGAGTGGATTGGGCTGAAAAAGAAGACCCGAAATTTTGTGAACAAGGCGTGGTTGAATTTGTTGTTCGCGGATACGAAAGAACAAATGGGCTCACAAACTCGCAACTGTCCGTGACTCATGTGTGGTATTTGAAACGTCTTCCTAGTTATACGCGAATCGTTTTGATAACCCCTTAAGGAATTAGAAGGCCTAGTATACTGCGATGTGTGATTTGATCAAAATTTTCGTTTTACAGATTCGGACTGAGAACTGTCATCCCATTCATCCGATTGGGGTGCCCCCGGCTCTGACATGTGTTTTGGGAGAAGTAAAAGTAACACGAAACTCATAATTTAGTGCGTATTCAATACTTCCAAATGCAGGGAATTGACCATGGTCGATGCCGGTATAATAGGAATTTGCCTTATTAACCTCGTGAAAAAAACACTTTTTTGTGGAATCAGCTATTCCATTTCTTTATAGAGAGATTCTGTTTAAGCAAGCAAATATAGCATGGTTACAGAAGTCTATCTATCGCATATATGCTTCAAGGGCATTAGGTAACCATCGAGTGAGTAGGGACCTAAAGGATCGAATAGAACGATATATAGACAATAAATTCCCTACTGGGTCCCAAAGTATTCTTTTACGGGATTCATCATTTGACGGAAGTAGACTACTCAAAAATCCTACATTTTTATTTTGTCATAAGTAATTCGGAAAATTAAGTAAAAAAAGAAGAATGAATCGTTGGTCCTTAGTGGGAACTTGAGTAAGGAGTAGTTCTTTGTTTGTAGGGTTTTTCGAACAAACTTTTAAAATAAGGAAGAATCCCCTTTTTGAGGTAACTACTTGAGCCGGATGAAGGAAACCTTCACGTCCGATTTTAAAAAGGGGAATCCAATCCTACAGGAACCTATCTCGATTTTTCTTTTGCTAGGCCCATCCGAAAAAACCTACTTTCTTACGATTACGAGGTTTATTCGAATATGAAATCCAATCTCGGAAATACAGCTACCACTTTTTTTTACTACCCAGGCTTCGAGGCATTTCGAATCGAGAAATCTCTACAGGAGCAGGTGCTATCAGAGAACATTAGCCGATTCAGATTTGCGAATTATTACAGGTATTCATTCGTAGAATTAACGGAATTGGGTCGTAGGGGTCCACTGGAAATGAATGGGATTAGAAAATTAGAAGATAAGGATTTTTTGGTTAGACGCATGAATTAGCTAAACATTTTATTCGAACAAATGTAGAACCAGAATGGATGGTTTTGTGCTTATTCCGCAGTTCTTCCTCCCGAGTTGAGACACATCATTTCAGATAGATGGGGTAAACTAATGATTCGGATATTAATGAACTCTATAGACGAGTTATCTATCGGAATAATACTCTTACCGATCTATTAGCAACAAGTAGATCTACGCCAGGGAATTAGTAATGTGTCAGGAGAAATTGGTACAAGAGGCCGTGGATACACTTCTTGATAATGGGCTCCGTGAAACCACTGTATGGATGTTCATACTAAGTTTTACAAGTTCATTTCACTGAATGTCAGCAAAGAGGGAAGATTTCGTGAGACTCTGCTTGGTAAACGTGTCGATTATTCGGGACGTTCCGTCATTGTCGTGGGTCCTTCGCTTTCATTACATCAGTGTGGATTACCTCGAGAAATAGCAATAGAGCTTTTTCCAACTTTGTAATTCGATGGTCTAATCAGACAACATGTGTGCTCTAACATGGGAATTAGCTAAGTAAAATTCGGGAAAAAGAACCCATTGTATGGGAAATACTTCAAGAAGTTATGCGGGGCATCCTGTATTATTGAATAGAGCACCCACCCTGCACAGATTAGTCATACAGGCGTTCCAACCCTTTTTAGTGGAGGGACGCGCTATTTGTTTACATCCATTAGTTTGTAAGGGCTTCAATGCAGACTTTGATGGGATCAATTGGCTGTGTCATGTACCTTTATCTTTGGAAGCTCAAGCGGAGGCTCGTTTACTTATGTTTTCTCATATGAATCTCTTGTCTCCAGCTATTGGGATCCTATTTCCGTACCAACTCAAGATATGCTTATCGGACTCTATTTATTAACGATCGGTAATGTGGGTTATTGTGCAAATAGGTATAATCCATATAGATATATTGCGGAAACTACCAAAATAAAAGGTTGACAATAAAAAAAATGACTATAGGTAGACGAAAAGAAAGAACCCTATTTTTCTAGTTCCTATGATGCACTTGGAGCTTATCAACAGAAACGAATTAGTTTAGATAGTCCTTTGTGGCTCCGATGGATCTAGATCACGTGTCATTGCTCAGAGAAGTTCCCATCGAAGTTCAATATGAATCTTTGGTACTTCTCATTAGATTGATGTGCACTATCTAATAGAAGGGTGTAACAAGGAAATCCGTTGTATATACATTCGAATACTCTTGTCATTTTCTTTTTATCGGGAAATAGAAGAAGCCATACAGGGGTTTTGGTCGGCCTACTCTACGCTATCTAACTAAGAATCAGATTAGGCGTGTTCTGCCCATGGATTCGGGTCTCCCCAATTTCACTGGTATCATAATTTCTTAATTTCTGCGTGAATCAAGATTGAGATTGAGGAAAAGGAACTTTTTCGAATCACTAACTCATGTCGCATTTTCGAATCCTACTTAGCAGAATAAATATAAGATGTCTGTAACTTATGGCAGGAACGGGGCCGATTCGGTCTTTTCACATAAAGTGATAAATGGAACTGTTATGAAACGACTTATTAGCAGGTTAATAGATCATTTCGGAATGGCATATACATCACATATCTTGGATCAAGTAAAGACTTTGGGTTTCCAACAAGCCACACTGCTACATCTATTTCATTAGGAATTGATGATCTTTTAACAATCCCTTCTAAGGGATGGTTAGTCCAAGACGCTGACCAAACAAAGTTTGATTTGGATAAACACCATCATTATGGGATGTCCCTCGGTAGAAAAATTACGTCAATCCATTGAGATATGGATGCTCAAGTAATATTTGAGACAAGAAATGATTTCCTAATTTTCGGATGACTGATCCTTCTAATCCGTATATCTAATGTCCTTTTCGGGAGCTAGAGGAAATGCATCTCAGATACACCAATTAGTAGGTATGAGAGGATCATTATCGGAATCCCCAAGGACAAATGATTGATTTACCCATTCAAAGCAATTTACGTGAAGGCCTTTCTTTGACAGAATATATATTTCCTGTTATGGAGCCCGCAAAGGAGTTGTAGATACTGCTGTACGAACATCAGATGCTGGATACCTCACCCGTAGACTTGTTGAAGTAGTTCAACATATTATTGTAACGAGACAGATTGTGGCACTATCCGAGGTATTTCCGTGAGTCCTCGAAATGGGATGACGGAAAAATTTTGTCCAAACACTAATTGGTCGTGTATTAGCAGACGATATATATATCGGTCTACAGATGCTTGCCACTCGAAATCAAGTATTGGGGATTGGACTTGTCAACGATTCTACCTTTCGAGTCACAACCCAATAATATATTCGAACCCCCTTTACTTGCAGAGTACATCTTGTACTCTGCCAATTATGTTATGGTCGGAGTCCTACTCGGTGTCATGGCGTGACCTGGTCGATATTGGGAGAATCTGTAGGTATTATTGAGGGTCAATCATTGGGGCACCCGGACTCAACTAACATTAAGAACTTTTCATACCGGTGGAGTATTCACGGCGGTACTGCCGAGCATGTACGAGCTCCTTCTAATGGAAAATAAAATTCAATGAGGATTTGGTTCAGCCACACGTACACCGTCATGGGCATCCTGCGTTTCTATTTTCTATGACTGTGTATGTCCACTATTTAGAGTCGGGATATTCTACATAATGTAAATATTCCACCAAAAAGTTTTTATTTTAGTTCACAATATCCCCTAGTAGAATCAGAACAAGTGATTGCTGAGATTCGTGCTGGAACGTCCACTTTTCATTTTAAAGAGAAGTACGAAAACATATTTATTCTGAATCAGAGGGAGAAAATGCACTGGAGTACCGATGTCCACCATGCACCTGAATATACATATGGTAAGTGTTCATCTTATTACAAAAAGGGGTGGGGGTGGGGGGGGGGGGGGGGGGGGGGGAAAAAGGAAAGGGAAGGGGCGCAGTCATTTATGATATTAGCGGTAGGTCCGTGCAGATCGAGTATAGTGTCTTTTTCGCTCCACAAGGATCAAGATCAAATGAATGTTTATTCTTTTTCTGTCGAAGAAAGATATATCTCCGACCTATCAATGACTAATGGTCGAATAAGACATAATTGTTGGATACTTCTGGTAAAAAAGATAAGAAACATTATTGACTATCAAAAGACCTGATCAAACGATGTCTAATGGTCATTGGAATTTCATATATCCTTCTATTATCCAAGGAATTCTTATTTCTTGGCGAAAAGCGAAAAATAGAATTCATCATCCCATACAATACACAAGAACGATAGAAGAACCTAATCCCTGTTTTGGTATTGCGCTCGAAATACCAAACAGGGTATTTTACGTAGAAATAGTATTCTTGCTTATTTTGTGACCCGATACAGAAGAAGCAATTCGGGAATTACTTAAATATGGAACCGTAGAGGTCATTCAATCATAAAAAAAGAGGATTTGATTGAGTAATCGAGGACCAAAAGAATTTAGTCCGAATACCAAACGAAAGTAGATCGGTTTTTTTTCATTCCGAAGAAGTGCATATCTTACCCGGATCTTCGTCGATAATGGTCCGGAACTTAGTCATCATTGAGTAATACCAACTCGCTTTAAATACAAGAAGTCGAGTAGCGGATTAGTCCGAGTGGAGAGAAAAAAAAAAATATTGAACTAAAATATTTTCCGGAGATATTTATTTTCCTGGAGAGGCAATAAGATAAGCCAGGCACAGCGGCATTTTGATACCACCGAAACAGAAAAAAAAATTTCTAAGGAATCAAAAAAATGGAAAATTGGATCTATGTCCACGGATCACACCTACCAAGAAAAAGTATTTTGTTTTGTTTCGCCCGTAGTCACTATGAAATCGCGGATGCGATAAATTTAGCAACACTTTTTCCTCAATCTCCTGCGGAAAAGGATACTGTCCAACTAGAGTTGTCATTATATCCTTCATGGAAATGGCAAGTCAATTCGAGGAATTTCTCACACAATATTCAATTAAGTTCGGACTTGCTTAGTATTGAATTGGGATCAAGAGCAAAAAGGTTCTCCGAAGAGTTCACGCTTCCTTTGTTGAGGTAAGAACAAATGATCTGATTCGAGATTTCATAAGAATTGAGTTAGTCAAGTCCACTATTTTCGTATACCGGAAAAGATATGAATATGGCATTTCAGATGGTTTCCGTGTAATGGATTCAGATCGCACAAATATCAATCCTTTTTTTACAAGGCCAGGATTCAATCACTTACCCAACATCAAGGTACTATTGGTACATTGTTGAAATCGAAATAAGTACTGCCAATCTTTGATAATTTTGTCATCATCCATTGTTTCGAATTGCCCATTCATGGTTTCAAAGAAACAATATACAAAGAATCGATCCCCTAATCCCAATTTAGGATTTGCTGGGTCCCTTAGGCACTATTGTACCTAAAATAGCAAATTTCTATTCATCTTACCATTTAATAACTTATAATCAGATCTTGTTAAAGAAATATTTGCTACTTGACATTTTCAACAGACTTTCCAAGTACTTCAAGTACTTAAATACTGTTTGTAATAGATGGACAATAGGAGGCTTATAATCCCGATCCTGCAGTAACATCATTTTGAATCCTTCCATTGAATTGGCACTTTCTCCATCACGATTATTGGGAAGAGACATCTACAAAAATTAGTATTGGACAATTTTTTTGTGAAAATGTATGTCTATTCAAATACGAACCACACGTAGAAAAATCTGGTCAGATCATAATTGTTCATGTTGACTCCTTAGTTATAAGATCGGCTAAGCCCTATTTGGCCACTCCGGAGCTTACTGTTCATGGCCATTATGGAGAAATCTTTTACGAAGGAGATACATTATTTACATTTATATATGAAAAATCGAGATCTGGTGACATAACGCAAGGTCTTCCAAAGTGGAACAAATCTTAGAAGTACGTTCTATTGATTCATATCGATGAACCTCGAAAGGAGAGTTGAAGGTTGGAACGAAGGTATACCAAAAATTCTTGGAATCCCCTGGGATTCTTGATTCAAGCGGAGCTAACCATATTCCAAGTCGTATCCTTGTTTTGTTAATAAATCCAAAAGGTTTATCGAATCGCAGGGGGTAGATCCATAATAGACATATAGAGATTATTGTACGTCAAGTAACATCAAAGTGTTGGTTTCAGAAGATGGAATGTCTAATGTTTTTTTCACCTGGGGAATTAATCGGATTGTTGCGAGCGGAACGAGCGGGGCGTGCTTTGGACGAAGCTATATCTTATCGGGCAATCCTATTGGGAATAACGAGGGCATCTTTGAATACTCAAAGTTTTCCATATCCGAAGGCAGTTTTCAGAAACCGCTCTAGTTTAGCAAAAGCTGCTCAACGGGTCTGTATTGTTGTTGAAGGCCTGAAAGAGAACGTTGTTCTGGGTGGGATTATAACCTGTTGGTACCGGATTCAAAAAATTAGTGCACCGTTCAAGTGGCAAGCAAGAGCATTATTTGGAAATCAAAGAAAATCTATTCGATTTGGAAATGAGAGATATTGTTGTTACACCATAGAGAATTATTTTGTTCGTACGTCCCATTTCCATGAGACATCAGACAATCGTTACGCGATTTCAATGATTCCAAGAGCAGAAGTTCTTTCTTTAACTATCTTTTCACGTTTACTATCTGTCTTTTAACTTAACTATCTGGTCCGAGTATTGATTTGGTAAAAAAAAAATAAGTAATTAAAAGACATTAATGGTTTGTACCATGTATCAACGGTTAATTCCGTAGAAGGTTCCATCGTAACCATTATTTATCTCAAAGTACCTCGTCTCTTTGTTAAAAAGTTAAAAAAAAAAAAAAAAAAAAAGAAAAAACAAAAGGAAGTGTGGGGAAAAATGACAAGAATATTGGAACATCAATTTGGAATATATGCTGGAGGGCCGAGTTCAATTTGTGTCCTTGTACTAAGAAATGTAATCCTAGAATGGCCCCTTACATCTCTGCAAAGCGTAAAGTAGTCATGTCAAATCTCACTAAAACGGCTCGTTTTTTATCAGAAGCCTGTGATTTAGTTTTTGATGCAGCAAGTAGGGGAAAAAACTTCTTAATTGTTGGTACCAAAAATAAAGCAGCGGATTCAGTAGCATCAGCTGCATAAGGGCCCGGTGTCATTATGTTACTAAAAAATGGCTCGGTGGTATGTTAACGATGGTTACTACGGAAACGAGACTTCAAAAGTTCAGGGATTTAAGAGCAGAACAAAAGATGGGGAAACTCAACCGTCTTCCCAAAAGAGATGCCGCAATGTTGAAGAGAAACATTATCTGCCTTGCAAACATATCTCGGCGGTATCAAATATATTACGGGTGGGTGGTGGGGGCGCGGTGGGGGTGGGGGGATTGCTGATATTGTCGATCATCGGTTGATCAGCAAGAAGAATATATGGCTCTCGAGAATGTGTACTTTTAGGGATTCCGACGATTTGTTTAATCGATACAAATTGTGACCCCCCGATCTCGCAGATATTTCGTCCCAGCCATGATGACGCTATAGCTTCAATCCGATTGGTTCTTAACAAATTAGTATCCGCAATTTGTGAGGGCCGTTGTAGCTATATAAGAATCGTTGATTATGATAAGAATATAGTTAAGTCTTTGGATTTTATAGATTTATTTGATCGGTTACGATTCTGATTAAAAAAAGAAAAAACAAAATGGAAATGTGGGCATATTGATAATATGTATGATTTATGTGATTTCTTGGTATCCTATGAATTTTTGATATCCCGGAAAAAACTATAATATACGATTGATGAATACAATTAGTGATTCAGTGGTGATTGCGAAAAATGGTTGCATCAAAATAATTTCTTTTTTGAAGTTCAATTTTTGTTAGAGGACCATATGAATGTTATACCATGTTCCATGAAACACTCAAGGGGTTATCACTATTATATCGGGTGTAGAAGTAGGCCAACATTTCTATTGGCAAATAGGAGGTTTACAAGTCCATGCCCAAGTACTTATCACTTCTTCTTGGTAGTAATTGCTATCTTATTAGGTTCGTTGTACCTAGCTGTTCGGAACTCGCACAAACATTTCCGCCGGCGGGCAAATTTCTTCGAATATTGCCCTTGATTTATTCGAGACTTGAGCAAAACCCAGATTGGAGAAGAATATGGTCCTTGGGTTCCCTTTATTGGAACTATGTCCTATTTATTTTTGTTTCTACTGGGTCAGGCGCTCTTTTACCTTGGAAAATTATACATTACCTCATGGTAGTTAGCCTGCGCCCACGAATGATATAAATACTACTGTTGCTTTGCTTTACTACAACGTCAGTCGCATATTTTTATGCGGGTCTTAGCAAAAAGGATTGGGTTTTTTGGGAAATACATTCAACCACTCCAATACTTTTACCAATTAGACATCCCTAGAAGATTTCACAAACCCTTATCTCTTAGTTTTCGACTTTTCGGGAATATATTGGCCTGTGATTAGTAGTTGTCGTTCTTGTTTCTTTAGTCCCTTCAGTAGTTCCTATACCTGTCATGTTTCTTGGATTATTTTACAAGTGGTATTCAAGCTCTTATTTTTGCAACGTTAGCTGCGGCTTATATAGGTGAATCCATGGAGGGTCAGCATTGCCTAGCTTCAAAATATTCCCTTTTATGATTATTATTAATAAGTTATCCATTCTTGCATGGTTCAAGATAATCCAATTGGTTGGGGAACATAATAACGTATTACTATATGACTTAGAGTTTTAGGAGAAAAGATGGACGGTATTACAGAATTGTAAAAAAAAAAAATGGTTAGGTAGGTTTATACTAGATGTATGTAATGTCTATAAGCTCGGTACACCCGTCCTATGTTTCTAGGAATTTTTCTGAATCCGATTAATCTAAAAAAAATGCGGGTGGTTTACGTTTTTACGTTATGGAAGAAACATATATATGTCATATAGAATGACATTCTAATATTCATTATTAATATAAGGCTATCCCTATCATCCTATATACATCATATATTACATAATTACATGCTATTACTTAATTACATACTATTACTATATTACATACTATTACTATTTTTATACTCATCCTTCACTCTGTATCAAGAATATATCCTATACAGAAGTATAAGCTATAATAATAATATAATAATAATAATATAATAAATATAATAATAATAAATAAATAAATAAATAAATAATATAATAATAAAATAGTATTAGTACCATTAATCCTTGAGTTTAATATTCGTTAATAGCTAATATTAATATTCATATGTAAAATACTAGTATCAATAAGTATTAGTTAATATAATCATTTATATTATAGTATCGCTAATTATTGGTATTAATATTACTATATATTGATATTGGTAATACTCATCCGTTTTATCTACGACATATTGATATAATTGATATTATTTGATTGGTATTAATTTTATTGGTATTAATTTGATTGATATTGATTGCAGCTCACACTGCATTTAGTCACACTCCATTTAGTGAGAACGGATTTCAATATCAGTCCTTCTATTTTGTCTGTGATTGTGGATTGAATGAACAAAGAGATTAACTCAGATGTGTATAAAGAACGAAGAATTAAATGAATAGTGTTTCGCAACAAGAAATCAATCGTGAGACCTGTATGCATAGGATTTACAACACTCCATTATGGTAAAAACGTATAGTTTGATGATTCGGCTCAGTAATTTCGTAATATATCATTTCAATTCGAGTTTTTAGTTACTTCGTACCGCTGGATCTTAATGAAAACATGAGGTAATAATTCATGGTTTGATTGTATCATGTACCCCTTTCTTTTTTTTTGTGCGAGGAACTTACCATGAATCCACTGATTTCTGCCGCTTCGTTATTGCTGCTGGATGCCGTGGGCTTGCTTCTATTGGACCTGGAGTTGGTCAAGGTACGCTGCAGTCCTAACGTAGAATGTATTGCGAGGAACAACAGAAGCAGAGGTAAAAATACGATTACTTATTGCTTAGATCGACTAGCTTTTATGGAAGCTTTAACATTTACGGACGGGGTCGGGCTAGCGCTTTTATTTGCGAATCTTTTGTTTACTCCTAGAATAATAGAAAAAAGTACCTTACATACTTTTTTCTTATTTTATTAACTTTAACTTGTAACTTGGAATTGCCTTTGCTTCTTCGAATTATATTTACACTTTACTTATAAATTACTTATTTGTTTGAACGATACTCCAGGAAGGGCGATTTGAGGATGATGAATACCAGATTCGTCTTGCTTTCTTCCTTTCTGTCCTTTAGCTAGTACAATAGAAAACTTTTTTACTTTCATTGTTCGAAGCGTTTCAACAAACGCAATAGTTATCAATTGATATGAGATCTAAGACTAAGTAAAGTATCTTATTGGAAACTTCTTGAAAACTTCAAACATAAGAAATTCAACAAATAGTTAATCTATTGCCATTAAATAAAGTGGAAATGCAATTAATAAAAGAATAGATCAAAAAAAGCGAGTTAATTTATACAAAGACTCTTTCTTTGTTAGTCCTATCCATAAGAGAGGGGAGATATGAAAAATGTAATCGATTCTTTCGTTTCCTTGGGTCCTCCTGGCCTCCCGCCGGATTTCGGGTTTAAAGGTACCGATATTTATGCAACCATCCAATAAATCTAAGTGTAGTGCTTGGTGTATTGATTTATTTTGGAAGGGAGTGTGTGCGAGTTGTGTATTTGTCAAGAATAATTTTGGATCCATCCAGCTGCACTTTTTATTTATGGTATTTTAGGAGAAATAGAAAAAGGTGCACGATCTCTACGAATTACTTCTGAAATAAATTAAGAAATCATATGTAAGAACCATAGCATTTCGTGACTTATTGGTAAATCCACTTTGATTTCCTATCACCAATATGTGGAACCATTACATGGGTTAAAGCTAAATTGTTTAAAGTCCAGGTAAACATGGTACTCTTTCTACCACGTCTACAACTACGTTAGGAACGAAATGGTTAAAAAAAAATAGTTGGTACTTTATTGATTTGATATCCGAACAACTCATAGCGATAAAAGAATTTTAACCATTTCCTAGCAAAAAAATGAATCACTTGCTTTTTTTATCTAATGCCGAAATACGACCATGTATAAAAAACGAGGAATTTTTGGACTTGAAGAAACAATAAAACATATAATAATTATTATTTTCATTTTTAAAAATAAAAAATGAATAGAATTCTAAAATTTAAATGATAATAAAATACAAACCAATATAAATAACATACAAAAAAGAAACAAACTTTGCTGACAATTCTATATTTTTGTCTGGGCTAGTCGGAAGAGTCCTCCTCATATTCTTGTCCTTGTATCATTTTGACATCTTTGAATACAAACAGAAAAGAGAGGTAGGCTCATTACATTAAAAAGAATGGCATACCCATACCTAAATAAAATAAATAATTGATTCGTGAGAGCCAATGAATCGAAAGATTCATGTTTGGTTCGGGAAGAGATCATGTAAGTTTGAAATTAATGGTAAGAGAATCTACTTTCATTAAATGATTTATTAATAATCGAAACAGAGATTTTTTTGATACTCTTCGAAATTCGAAGAATTACGTAAAGGGGCCATTGATCAGCTCGAAAGAGCCCGGCTCGCTTACGTAAAGTGGAAATGGAAGCAGATGATATCGAATGAATGGATACTCTGAAATAGAACGAGAAAAACAAATTTGATTAATGCCACTAGTAAATTTGGAACCTTAGAAAATTACAAAAAATGAAAACCCTCAGTTTTGAACAACAAGAGCGATTACTCGTCCGACAACGAGTTTTCCAACAAGCCTTACAAGGAGCTCTAGGAACTCTGAATAGTTGCTTGAATAGCGAGTTACATTTCCGGACATCCGTGCTAATATGGCATTCTCGGGGTCCATGCAAGAAATAACTGATTAGCCCTTCGTTTTTTAGTTATAGTTTCGGCATTATGTTTCTTTTCCTTCCTAAAAATATAAAGAAACACTAATGGTAACCCTGCGCGCCGACGAATTCGTAATATTATTCGGAGCGTATTGAACAATTATTAAGAGGAAATAGATTGTTGATACCGGTACCGTACTCTTGCAAGTAGGCGACGGAATTCTCGTGTTCTGGGTCTTGATGAAGTAATGGCAGGTGAATTAGTAGAGTTCAGAGGGTAACCATAGGCATTGCTCGGATTTGGAATCAAATAAATAAGGTTGGCGTTGTATTAATGGGTGAGGGTTTGATGATACAAGAGGGAAGTTCGTAAAAGCAACAGACTAATTGCGCAGATCCTGTAGTGAGGGTTTTATTTGGGTCGTGTTATAAATGCTCTTGCTAAACCTATTGATGGAGAGGTGAAATTTCAGCTTCTGAATCTCGGTTATTGATATCTCCTGCCCCATGTATTATTTCTGACGTTTGTTATTAGCCTCTTCAACGGGGCCTTATTGCCATTCGTTCGAATGATCCCTATTATTACGCGTTCAGCAGAATTATTAATTGGGGCCAGACAGACCGGCAAAACAGCCGTCCACATAGCTACATTCTCAATCAAAAAGGTCAAAATGTAATATGTGTTTTATGGATCTATTTGTCAAAAGCATCTTCTGGTGGCTCAGTAGTGACACTTTCCGAAAGGGTGCGATGGAATATACTAGATGTGGTAGTCCGAACGGCGGATTCACCTGCACTTACCATACCGCGCTCCTTATACGGGCGCTCTGCTGAGTTTTTTATGTATCGTGGACAACATCTTTAATAATAATTTATGATGATCTCTCCAAACAGGCCAACTTATCGCCAAATCTCTTCTATTAAGAAGACCTCCCGGTCGTGAAGCTTATCCATGAATGTTTTTTATTTTTATTTGCTTCACGACTTTGAAAGAGCCCTAAATCAAATTCTAGTTTAGTGAAGGAAGTATGGACCGCTTTACTGATGTTGAGACTCCATTCTGGAGACTTTTCAGCTTATATTCCTACTAATGTACTTTCCATTACAGATGGACAAATATTCTTATCTGCCGATTCTATTCAATGCTGAAATCCGACCTGCTATTAGTGGGTTTTCCGTTCTACTAGATCCGCAGCTCAATTCAAGCCATGAAACAAGTAGCCGCATCAAATGTAACTAGCTCGCAATTCACAGAGTTAAGCCTTTGCAACAATTCGCTTCTGATCTCGATAAAGGCACTCAAATCATTGGCAAGAGGTCAACGCTTACGCGAGTTGCTTAACCAATCCCAATCATACCCCTCTCGCAGTGGAAGAACCGATAGCTACTATTTATACCGGAGCGAATGGATATCTTGATACGATAGAACATTGACAGGTAAAGAAAATTTTAAGTCAGTACGTCGCTACTTAAAAAACAATAACACAACCTAAATTCCAAGAAAGTATATCTTCACAAGACATTAACGGGAAGTGAATTCTTGAGGAAGCTATCAAGAACAGAGCGAACTGTTTTTACGTCAGGAACAAACATAATTTTTTACTTTTATTCGATCTTGGTATATTCTATCTTAGTACAAGAGTAATCAGTGAGAAATTAGTGTTGATTCGAATGATCAAAAAGGGTTTCTTGGTATAAGCCATTTTAAAAATAGATGGAAATAAATTGAGTCAATAGGATTTGAACCTATACCAAGGTTTAGAGACTCTTCTATCCATTAGACAATGGACGCTTTCATTCCTATTTTTATTTTTGGATTCTTACGTTATTTTGTTCGGATAAAAAAATAAAATTACACGTGAAAATATTTAGGGAATAAAAAAGAATGCCATATCTAATTGATGGTGTTTATGTATCATAAATAATAAGATGTATAATCATATAAGAAATATAAGAGATATGAAATTATAGAGCGGTAGCTGGAATGAACCCGCATCGTTAGCTTTGGAAGGCTAGGGGTTATAGTCGACGTTGCTTCTCACTTTAAACGCTCTAATTCAAAACCGAACGTTGAAATTTTGATTGTCCTTCGCTCCTTTTATGGGCAGATTGATGTTTCCTATAGAAAATATATCCATAAATCTATGTCAGCCTTTCTGTCTGATGTATCCAAAAACTAAAAACGACGCGCTTACAGATATCCCTCTATAGGAGATGGATTATACCAATCCGTCTAGTTCCTAGTTAACTTTGGTTTTCGGTTCTCATATTTCGCTCGCAGGTCCCGAGAAAGACTTTGGTTTTCGCACCGAGCTGAAACAATAGGCTGATGTTCTAGTAACCAAACCACCCTTTTCTAGCTTGTTTTGCTTCAATTTCCCATTTTCAACACCAAATTGAAGATCAGTTACGATGGAAATAAACCTTTTGTATCTTCATCCATAATCCTTTGATTCATACTCTTCGATGGAAGAATTATCCACTTCAAAAAAATTATGTTTCACGACTCCATATACATAATCCAATTTCTTATTCATTTCGAAAATATAATTTCTAATTGGACTTTGGATACAAATCGTGAGACAATGTATGTTCTTCCTCAAATAGCTTGAGAGTTATAATGCTTTAAAACCCGTTTAAGAAAAAAGGTTTTTGATCGAGTAATGCAAAAAACCGAGAGACCCCTTAACTTTTTTAAGTTGTATAGACGAATCACACGTTTACCACTAAACTATACCCGCTCCTATACATATTGAATGCATGGACTATTTGTCGAACAAGGTGTGAGACGCAATCAAGTTAGCATTCAAATTATAAACTGTTGACACATATTTAGTCCCGCCCTCAGTGACTTCAAGCGAATAGCACAAGCTTTTCTAAATACATATATCAATTTAAAAACGGTATAAAGTTATACTTATACTTTTCCTTGCTGGTTGCTGTCAGTCCTCGGTCTGTCTGAAGGTCATTGAGCTGGACAAAAAAGAGGTACTGGTCCCGCCATTCTTACCGAGACCAGGGCCGGGAAATAACCTTTCGTACAAACTTAAAGAAGTAAGGTTTTTCTTTCTATTGAGATACCTGTTTCGAATCTTATCTACATGGATTCTTGATCAATCGTTCTGCTTACTCTTAACTTACGTAAATGAATTCAATTAAATTACATAAAAACTAAATTAAATACGTAAATTAACGTAATAGTAAGTAACTTAATAATAAATATTACTTAATAAATATAATTATATAATTATTTAAAATATACTTAAATTAATTATATAATTACTTATTATATATACTTAATTAGTTAATATAATATTATACTATTTAAATAATATTATCATATTTAACTTAAATATTTAAGAATTTTTATTACTAAAAAAACCTGTAATTTGTTTTTTCTTTACTTTAATTGAAAATACAATTTCAATTCCTTTAACCTTTCAATTTAGATTAGAATTTATTAATAATTAAATTTTTAATTATTTTAAAATGTTTATTATTCCACCTTTTATTTTTTTAAATTTCATCTGTACTTAAAATCTATTTTAATAATTAGTAATGAATCTTCCTATAGTTAGAAATTTTCATAGAATGTTCATATTTCTACTGATATGTTCTAATATAATGTTTAATATCTTTCTATAATTTTTAATATCTTTCTTAATAAAATGTTTAATAATCTTTTAATATCTTTTTAAAATAAAAATGTTATATCTTTCTTATAAAATATTATATTAATTTCTTTTCTCAAACTTAATAATTTAATATCTTACAAAAAAAAATTTTTTCTTTTTTTATTTTTTCTTTTTTTATTTAATTTCCATTTTCATGAAATAGTTATTTCAATTTCTTTGAATTTTATTGAAATTTCAATTTTATTTAAATTGGAGAGATGTCTGAGTGGACTAAGCTGCGGATTGCTATCCGTTTTACGAGTTATCGTACGCTAGGGTTCGAATCCCTCTCGCTCCGCCCGCTCTTATTACTTGAACTTTCGATTTCGGAAGGAATTTCGATTCCTTTATTTTTTATAGGTAAGTGAAATATTGGGAATAGATAAAATAATAAGAAAAAATTAGAAACCAAAGAACACTCAAAATTTTTTTATTCCTCACGTCCAGGATTACTGTCCCTGATCATTTGATAAAATCCGAAAATGAAGAGAGAACAAAGAATATCCACTACTGTGTAACAAAGAGTTTGAGAGTAAGCATTACACAATCTCCAAGATAAGATCATTTTAGAAAGGGATGAGATTACCTAGTTTTTTCTTTATATCACATATACTATTTTGTTTGATTTGGACATCATAATACCGGCCCCAAAATTAAGTTTTTTGATTTGAAAAGAACAAGAAGTCACTTTTATTAACAATTTCTTGTAATAAGATTTTTATTCCTTCTCACAAAAATTTTCTTGTCAGTATCGACAATTAGGTATTGTAGGGAACCTAGAACAATAAACTCCTTACTCACCGAAAGGTCCAAACGAGTAAAAAAACTTAATCAAAATTATCTCGCGGTTAATCAATATACAAGAATTTCCATTTTTGAATCGCGGGTTTATAATTCTAATTAAGACTTAGCCGATCTTATACTTTTATAATTTTTTTGTCGAATAAATCATGACATGTATTTGCAAGTATTAAGTATTTTATCAGAAAACTTTACAGCGCTTGCTGCAAACAAGGCTAAGAGAAAACAGAGGACAGGTATTACAGGCATCCCATCTACATGGATTGAAAACGGCATAAGCTTCGGCAATTTGGCAAAGAAAAACTATTCGAATAATACAAGAATTAAAGACAGATCCAGAATAAGCTAAGATATTAAACATCACAACATTTCGTTCTTGTAGATTAGATATTGTTATTTTGATTGAGTGATTTTTATAAGGCAAGACAAGGCAAGTCAAAAAAAAATCCTTCTTTTTTTTTGAACTCTCCCAAATCCAAATCCTTCCTTCCATTCTCAAATGAGAAACAAGGCATTCTACTTTCATATAAATTAAATACATTATCTTAATGACTTTCTATGTACTGATAATAATTTTTTTGATCTATATCTATCTACATGTGTTGAAATCCTAGCAACAACAAAATATCCCATATGTTTTTATTATGTTAATGGGTATTTTTTTTTTGGTGGGGGGGGGGGGGGGAGTGACGAATAACTAATACTAAATAATAGTCTTACTAGTGCCAAACAGTCAAAATGGGCGTGGCCAGCGTAAGTCAGCTGGTTTTGTCCGTTTTCGGGTTCGAATCCTTCCGTCCCATATCGTTTTCCCTCAGAACAAAATGATTCACACTGTATCCCACCTAAAATCGGAAAAATTCTTAAAGAGAACAACCTTTTCTTTTGTTCTGAATTCTTAGAATGGATTCTAGATGATTCTTAGAATCCATGTTCTTTCTTTGGTTAAAAGAAAACCAATTGGATAATTCAATTGAAATGTTAAAATTTATGCTCCTTAGGAAATGAAATATCTGCTAAAAATTTTTAGCTACTCATTGTGATTGCGTCGACTTGGTGATGACATTAGAGATCCCGTTTAGTCATGACTAGAAAACATAGTTCCATTCATGAGCTGAAGTCGGAGATTTTTAAAACATTTTTATGAACTCTTTGTTGTACTCGAAGAAATATGATAAACAATAGTATCTAGAAACTTACGACTTTTTGTTTTTTGGTCATTGGAAATTTTTTTGACTAATAATTGATTTTTTTTTTCCGGGATTGGAAATATAATTAAATAAAAGATTTGAGGTTTATAGTTTTTTTGTTCTAGAAAAATAGATTCTGCATTTCATGATTGATCGTCCGAAAAAAACAAATCTGTTTTGGAGATGTAAAGTAAATAAGTCTTAAGCAAGCATCTTCTTAGAATACTTTCATTCATATTATAGAATATCGAGTAAGAAAATTGATCCCTGCGACTTTCGCCGGTAGAATCCAATACTTTCTATCCTCGTATACAGTATTGACTATTATATAGTTCCCGTTGTTCCCTCGAGCCAATGCCTATTCATGATTAACGTATTAAATCAATTCCAGTGCGGTTTGAAATTAAATTGAAATTCTTACAGTAAAGGAATTTATGGTAAACTTCGTTTGAACGCGGTGGTAGAAAGCACGTGCGCCTTGAAGGACATGATCCACTGTGTTTTTACATCCACCATTTTTTCTATGAAATGAATATGCTCTTGCGCGACATATTTGTTCTGGGCCATTAGGAATCTAATTTTTCTTTTTAATCGTTGTATGTGAGACATGTATTGTTTTTTTTGTTTTCAAAATGGATTGTTTCCTTTTTAGTCATTATCCTATACTTATCCCTGGT
>PYDT01002429.1:0-28091 GCA_004837865.1 Musa balbisiana
TAGGCCATAGCGAAAAACTACTTCTTACGATTACGATGTTTATTTCGAATATACATCCATCTCGGAAATACAGCATACCACTTTTTTTTACTACCCAGAGGCTTCGAGGCATTTCGAAATCGGAAATCTCATACAGGAGGCATGTGTATCCGAGAACCATTAGCCGAGCAGATTTTGCGAATTATTACAGGTAATTCTTAGTTAAATGAAGGATTGGGGAGGAGGGGTCCACTGGAAATGAATGAAGATAGAAAAATTAGAAGAAACGGATTTTTTGGTTACGCATGGAATTAGCTAACATTTTATTGAACAATTTAGAACCATATGGATGGTTTTTGTCTTATTACCAGTTCTTCTCCCGAGTTGAGACCAATCATTCAATAGATGGGGTAACTACTGAGTTCGGATATTAAGAACTCTATAGACGATTATCTATCGGAATAATACTCCTTACCGATCGATTAGCAACCAGTAGATCTA
This sequence comes from Musa balbisiana, assembly GCA_004837865.1. Lineage (NCBI taxonomy): Eukaryota > Viridiplantae > Streptophyta > Magnoliopsida > Zingiberales > Musaceae > Musa > Musa balbisiana. Next base: position 481 of record PYDT01002429.1, read on the forward strand.
CGCCAGGGGAATTAGTAATGTGTCAGAGAATTGGGTACAGAGCCGTGATACCTTCTTTGATAATGGGATCCGTGAAACCCACATGAGGGATTGTCTAATAAGTTTACATGTCATTTTCAGATGTACTTGAAGGCAAAGAGGTCAGTTTCGTGAGACTCTTGCTGGTAAACGTGTCCGATATTCGGGACGTTCCGTCATTGTCGTGGTCCTTCGCTTTCTTACATCCGTGTGGATTACCTCGATAAATAGCAATAGAGCTTTTCAAACATTTGTAATTCGTGGTCTAATCATACAACATGTGCTTCTAACTAGGACTTGCTAAAAGTAAAATTCGGAAAAAGAACCCATTGTTGGAAATACTTCAATAAGTTAATCGGGGGTCCTGTATTATTGAATAGAGCACCCCCCCTGCACAGATTAGGCATCCAGGCGTTCCAACCCTTTTTAGTGGAGGGACGCGCTATTTGTTTACACCATTGTTTGTAAGGCTTCAATTGCAGACTTTGATGGGGTCAAATGGCTTGTTCATGGTACCTTTATCTTTGGGGAACTCAAGCGGAGGCTCGTTAGCTTATGTTTTTCTCAAATAGACGCTCTTGTCTCCAGCTATTGGGGATCCTATTTCCGTACCAACTCAAGATATGCTTATCGACTCATTTATTAACGATCGGGAATCGTCGAGGTATTTGTGCCAAATAGGTATAATCCATTAGATATAGTTCGGAAACTACCAAAATAAAAAGGTTGACAATAAACAAAATGACTATAGGTATCGAAAAGAAAGAACCCTATTTCTAGTTCCTATGACACTTGAGCTCTCAACAGAAACGAATTAGTTTAGATAGTCCTTTGTGGCGTCCGATGGAGACTAGATCAACGTGTCTTGTCTCAAGAGGTTTCCGCATCGAGTTTCAATCTGAATCTTGGGTACTTATCATGGATTTATGGCACTATCCATAGAATGAAGTTACAAATGAATCGTTGTATATGACATTTCGAACTACTCTTGGTCATATTCTTTTTATCGGAATGAAGAAGCATACAGGGGTTTGTGTCGAGCCTACTCATACGCTATCTTAACTAAGAATCATCTTAGGCGATGTTCGTGCCCATGGTAATTCGGTCCTCCCAATTTCAGCTGGTATCATAATTTCTTAATTTCTGCGTGAATCAAGATTGCGATTGAGGAAGGAATTTTTCGAATCACTAACGCAGGGTCCGTGTCGAATCCTACTTAGCAGATAATATAAGAGGTACTGTACTTATGGCAGAACTGTCCGATCTGGTCTTTCACAATAAAGTGCTAACGGGCACTGTTATGAAACGTTGACCTTATTAGCTGTTAATAGATCCATTTCGAATGGCATATACATCACTATCTTGATCAAGTAAACACGTTGGGTTCCACAACCCCTGCTAATCTATGTCATTAGGATTGATGAGCTTTTACAATCCCTTCTAAGGGATGGTTAGTCCAAGACGCTGAACAACAAATTTTTTTTTGGATAAACACCATCATTATGGTATGTACACGCGGTGAAAATTCGTCAATCCATTGGATATATGCTACAAGTGAATATTTGAGACCAGAAAGATCCTAATTTTCGGATACTTATCCTGTCTAAATCCAGTATATCTATATCTAATTCCTTTTTCGGAGCTAGAGGAAATGCATCCAGATAACACACAATTAGTAGGTATGAGAGGGATTAATGCGGATCCCAAGGTACAATGAGTGATTTACCCATTCAAAGCAATTTACGTGAAGGACCTTTCTTTGACGAATTTAATTTCCTGTTATGGGGCCCGCAAAGGATTGTAGATCGCGTTCGAACTCAGATGCTGGATACCTCACCGTGACTGTTGAAGTAGTTCAACGATATTTTGTACGTAACAGATTGTGGCCTATCAGAGGTATTGTCGTGAGTCCTCGAAATGGGATGACGGAAAAAAATTTTTGTCCAAACACTAATTGGTCCGTGTATTAGCAGACGATTATATATCGGTCTACGATGGCCTTGCACTCGAAATCAAGATATTGGGATTGGACTGTCAATCGATTCAAACCTTTCGAGCACAACCATCATATATTCAACCCCCCTTTACTTGCAGGAGTACATCTTGGATCTGCCAATTAGGTTTCTGGTCCGGAGTCCTACTCATGGCTACCCTGGTCGAATTGGAGAAGCTAGGATTATTGCGGTCAATCATTGGGGAACCAGGAACTCACTAACATTAAGAACTTTTCATACCGTGGAGTATCCAGGGGTACTCGCCGAGCCATGTACTAGCGCCTTCTAATGGAAAAATAATTCAATGCAGGTTATTGGTTCATCCCCACGTCCCCGTCATGGGCAACTGCTTTTCTATGTTCTATATACTTGTATGTAACTATGTAGAGTCGGATCTTCTACCTATGTAAATATCCACCAAAAAGTTTTATTTTAGTTCAAAATAATCAATTGTAGAATCAAGAACAATTGATGCTGAGAGTTCGTGCTGGAACGTCCACTTTTCATTTTAAGCGACAAGGTACGAAAACATATTATTCTGAATCAGAGGAGAAATGCCTGGAGTACGATGTCACCATGCACCGGACTATACAATGGTAATGTTTCAGCTATTACAAAACGCATTCATTATGGATATTAGCGGGAGTCCGTGCGATCGAGTATAGGTCTTTTTTTTTTCGCTCCACAAGGATCAAGATCCAAATGATGTTTTATTCTTTTTTCTGTCGAAGAAAGATATTATATCGCTCCGACCTATCAATTACTAAGTTCGAATAAACATAAATTGTTGGATACTTCTGTAAAAAAGATAAGAAAATTATTGACTATTCAATGACCTGATCAACGATGTCTAAAATGGTCCATTGAATTTCAATATATCCTTCTATTATCCAAGGGAATTCTTATTTTCTTGGCGAAAAAAGCGAAGCACTATTTCATCCTCCATTACATACCATCAGAACGACGAGAAAGAACTATACCCGTTTTGGTATTTCGATCGCGAAATACCACAACAGGGTATTTTACGTAGACATAGTATCTTGCTTAGTTTGATGATCCCGATACATAAGAAGCAATTCGGGAATTTAAACTAATCTTTCAACCGTAGAGTCAATTCAATCATACAAAAAGAGTATTTGATTGAGTATCGAGGACCAAAAGGAATTTGTCCGAAATACCAAAGAAAGTTATCGGTTTTTTTCATTCTCGAAGAATGCCTATCGTACCCGATCTTCGTCCGATAATGGGTCCGGAACAATAGTATCATTGGAGTAATACCAACTCTGCTTAATACAAGAAGTCGAGTAGCGGATTAGTCCGATGGAGAGCAAAAAAAAAAATATTTTAACTAAAAATCTTTTCCGTAGAAGTTATTTTTCCTGGAGAGGCATATAAGAATCCGCACAGCGGCATTGTGATACACCGGAAACAGAAAAAAAATTTCTAAGAATCAAAAAATGGAAAAATTGGATCTATTTCCAACGGAGTTTCACACCTACCAAGAAAACAGGATTTTGTTTTGGTTCGAACCCGTATTCCACATTGCAATAGCTGATGCAAAAATTTTAGCAACACGTTTCCTCAAGATCTCCTGCGGTAAAAGGAATAATGTCACACTTAGAGTTGTCCAATTAGATCCCTTCATGGAAAGGGCAGTCATTCGCGGAATTTCTCACACAAGTATTCAATTATTTCGGACTGCTTAATTGAATTGGGATCAATAGCAAAAAGTTCCCGCAGAGTTCACGCTTCTTTGTTGAGTAATAACAACGCTGTTCGAGATTTTCATCAAATTGATGTTAGTCACGGTCCACTATTTCGTAACCGGAAAAAGAATGTAGGGCAAGTTCAGGATGATTTCCGATAATGATTGATCGCACAAATTCAAGCCTTTTTTTTTACAACGGCCCGCTTTCAAATCCCTTCCCCACAGCAAGGTACATTGGTACATTGTTAAATCGAACTAAGGAATGCCACTTTGAATATTTGTCATCATCCATTGTTTCGAATTGGCCCATGCAAGGGTTCAAAATATACAATTGACAAAAGAATCGGATCCCATAATCCCAATTAAGTTTGCTGGGTCCCTTAGGCATATTGTAACTAAAATATCAAATTTCTATTCCTCACCATTACTAACTTATAATTCAATCTTGTTAAAGGAAAATCCGGTTTGCTCTTTTCGCAATTGGTGTCGCTGACAGACTTTTCGCAAGTACTGTCGAATACTTAAATACTTTGTGTAATAGAGAAATAGTAGGATTTAGATCCGATGCCATGAGTAACCTCATTTTGAATCCTTCATTTGAAGTGGCACTTTCCCCCCTCACGATTATTGGGAACGAACATCTACAATTAGTATTTTGACAATTTTTTTGTTGAAATGTATGTCTATTCAAATACAACCCCACGTAAAAAATCTGGCAATCATAATTGTTAATGGTGACTTCCTTATTTATAAGAATCGCTAACCCTATTTGGCCACGTCCATGAGCACTGTTCATGGCAATTATGGAGAAATCTTTTACGAAGAGTACATTAGTTACATTTATATATGAAAACGAGATCTGTTAACATAACGCAAGGTCCTTCAAAAGTGGAACCATCTTAGAAAGTACTTTCTATTGATTCATTCGATGAACCCATTCGAAAGGAGAGTTGAAGGTTGGGAACGAAGGTATACCATAAAATTCTCTTGGAATCCCCTGGGGATTCTTGATTCAAGCGGAGCTAACCTAGTTCAAAGTCGTAGTCTCTTTGGGTAATACAATCCAAAAGGTTTATCGATCCCAGGGGTACAGATCCTAATAGCCAAAGAGAGATTATTGTACGTCAAGTTAACATCAAAGTGTGTTTCAGAAAGGGAAGTCTAATGTTTTTTCACCTGGGAATTAATAATCGGGATTGTTGCGAGCGGAACGGCGGGGCTTGCTTTGACGAAGCGATATCTTATCGTGCATCCTATTGTAATCCGAGGTGCACTTTGAATACTCAAATCGTTCATAGCCGAAGCAAGTTTTCAAGAAACCGCTACGAGTTTTTAGCAAAAGCTGCTCTACGGGGTCGTATGATTGGTTTGAAAGCCTGAAAGAGAATCGTTGTCTGGGTGGGATTATACCTGTTGGTACCGGATTCAATAAAATTAGTGCAACCGTTTCAAGTCAAACCCGAGCATTTATTTGGAACTCAAAAGAAGAATCTATTCGATTGGAAATTGAGAGTATTTGTTACAACCATAAGATTATTGTCTTACGTCCATTTTCCTAGCATCAGAACATCTTTTACCCCCGCGATTTCATGGATTCCCTAAGAACAGATTCTTTTCCTTTAACTACTTTTCACTTTTAACTATCTGTCTTTTAACTTACTACTGGTCCCCGAGTATTGATTTGGTAAAAAAAAAATAAGTATAAACACATTATGGTTTGTACCATGTATCAACGTTAATTCCCGGTAGAAGGTTCCATCGGAACCATTTTTAGTTCAAGTACTCGTCCTTTGTTAAAAAGTTAAAAAAACAAAGAAAAAACCAAAAGTAATTGTGGAAAAAATGAAAGAGATCTTGGGAACCCCATTTTGAAGATATTCTTGGAGGCCGGATTCATTTTGGGTCATGTACAGATGGATCTAGAATGGCCCCTTACATCCTCTGCAAGCGTAAAGGTATTCATATACCACATCTCACTAGAACGGCTCGTTTTTTATCAGAAGCCTGTGATTTATTTTTGATGCGCCCGTAGGGTAAAAAACTCTTAATGTTGGTACCAAAAATCAGCATGCGGATTCAGATCATCAGCGCAATACGGCCCGTGTCATTATGTTAACTAAATGGCTCGGTGGTATTTTACGAATTGTGTCCTACTACGGAAACGAGACTTCAAAAGTTCATGGATTTAAGAGCAAACAAAAGATTGGGGACAAACGCAACCGTCTTCCCAAAGAGATGCCGCAATGTTGAAGAGAAAATTATCTGCCTTGCAAACTGATCTCGGCTGTTATCAAGATATCTGACTGGATTTGCCTGATATTGTGATCATCGTTGATCAGCAAGAAGAATAGAGGCTCTTCGAGAATGTGAATTTTAGGATTCCGACGATTTGTTACATCGATCAAATTGTGACCCCGATCTCGCAGATATTATTCGATCACCCGCCAATGATGCCGCTATAGCCTTCATCCGATTGTTCTTAACACTAGTATCCGCAATTTGTGGAGGGCCGTTGTAGCTATATAAGAAAATGTATTATGATTAAGAAGAATAGTTAAGTATTTTGTGAATTTTTCGATTTATTGGATCGTTACTATTCTTGAATTAAAAAAAGAAAAACAAAATGGAAATGTGGGCCTATTATATATTTATGATGTTCTGGTGATGTTCTTGTAGCCTATTAATGTCTTGATATCCTAAATTCGATTGATGATTACAATTAGTGAGTCAAAAAAAGAAAAACAAAAAAGACAGGTTGGGGAGTTGAGAAAGCGATGGGGCATCAAATAAGTTCTTGTTGAAGTTCAATTTTTGTTAGAGCCATATTGACTGTTATACCATGTTCCTTAAAACACCAAGGGGTATACGATATATCGGTGTAGAAATGGCCACATTCTATTGGCAATAGTAGGTTGACCAATTCTGCCAGTACTTATCACTCTGGTATAATTGCTTCTTATAGGTTCGGTGGCCTAGCATGTTCGGAATCCACAACCATTCGACCGGCGGTAGAATCCTTCGAATATGGTCCTTGAATTTATTCGAGCCTTGAGCAAAACCGATTTGGAGAAGAAATATGGGTCCTTGGGTTCCCTTTATTGGAACTATGTTCCTATTTATTTTTGTTTCTAACTGGTCAGGCGCTCTTTTACCTTGGAAAATTATATACAGTGTTACGTTACCGCATGGGAGTTAGCTGCGCCCACGAATATATAAAAAGACTACTGTTGCTTTATCTTTCACTCACGTCGTCGCATATTTTAATGCGGTTCTTCGCAAAAAAGGATTGGGTTTAGTTTGGGAAAACATTCACCAACTCCAATACTTGTACCATAACATCCTAGAAGATTTCACAACCCTTATCTCTAGTTTTCCGTGACTTTCGGGAATATATTGGCTGATGAATTAGTAGTTGTCGTTCGTTTTCTTTAGTCCCTTCAATAGTTTCCTATACCTGTCATGTTTTCTTGTTATTTACAAGTGTGATTCAAGCTCTTATTTTTGCAACTTAGCTGCGGCTTATATAGTTAATCCATGGAGGGTCATCCTTGACAGCTTCAAAATAGTCTTTTTTATTATTATTATTACGTAAGTTTATCCCATTCTATGCATTGTTCAAGATAATCCAATTTGTTGGGGAAACATACAACGTATTCTATATGTACTTAGAGTTTGGAGACAAGATGGGACGGTATTACAGAATTGTAAAAAAAAAAGAAGGGTTGGGGAGGTTATCTATGTATGTAATGTCTATAGCTCGACCCCGTCTAAATTTTTTCTAGGAATTTCTAAGAATTCCGATTTAATCTAAAAAAAATGCGGGTGTTTACGTTTTTTACGTTCTTGGAAGACAAATAAATTCAGATTAGAATGACATTAGATATTCATTAGTTAATCACTATCCCTATCATCCTATATAACATCACTATATTACATAATTACATGCTTTTACTTAATTACATACTATTACTGATTACCTACTATTACTATTTTTATAATCATAACTTCTACTCTGTATCATAATAAATCTATACTAATAATCCTATAAAAAATATAAATATAATAATATATCATAAATTATAATAAGAAATAATAAATAAATATAAATTAATAAATATAAGTACTAAAACAAGTATTATTTAACAGTAATAATTGTTTAATATTCAGTTTAATAGCTAATATTAATATCATATGTAAAATATTAAGTATCAATAAGTATTAGTTAATATAATCATTTATAATTATATTATCGATAATTATTGGTATTAATTATACTATATATTGATATTGGTACTACTACATACTTTTTATATTACTACATATTGATATATTGATATTGATTTGTATTGGTATTATTTTATTGGTATTAATTTGATTGATATGGAGCAGCTCACACTGCATTTAGTCACACTATCCATTTAGACGGATTGCAACTATCGTCCTTCTATTTTGTCCTGTGATGTGGATTGAAATGAACAAAGAGATGAACCAAAATGTTTGTAGTAAAGAACGAAGCATTAATGAAAGAGTGTTTCGAACAGAAAATACAATATTTTAGAATGTATCATATGGATTTACAAAACTCCATTATGGGTAAAACGAGATAGTTGTGATGATTCTGCTCAGTAATTTAGTAATATTATCATTTCAATTCGGAGTTTTTAGTTACTTCGGACCGCCTGATCTTACTGCAAAAATGATGAAAATTCATTGGTTGATTGTTAATCATTAACCATTTCTTTTTTTTTGTGCGAGAACTTACCATGATCCCCTGATTTCTGCGCTTCCTTTATGCTGCTGGATTGGCCGTGGTGCTTGCCTTCTATTGGACCGGGTTGTCATGTCTGCCGCAGGCCACGCTGTAGAATGTATTGCGAGACAACCAAAGCAGAGGGTAAAATACGAGGTACTTATTGCTTAGTCCCTAGCGTTTATGGACGCTTAACAATTACTGACTGGTCGTTTGCGTTAGCGCTTTATTTGCGAATCCTTTTGTTTAAGCCTAGACATAATAGAAAAAAGTACCTTACATACTTTTTTTCTTATTTTATTCACTTTAACTTGTAAACTGGCCATTGCCCGTTGCTTCTTCGAATTAGATGTACACTTTACTTATAAATGACGTATTTGGTTAGACGATACCTCCAGGAATGGCTGATGTGATGATGGGAATTACCAATTCGCTTGCTTTCCTTCCTTTCTGTCCTTAGCTTTTATCAATAGAAACTTTTTTACTTCATTGTTTCGAACGTTTTCCAAACGAAATGAGTTATCAATTGAATGAGATCTAGACCTAGAAGTATCTTAGGGAAACTTCTTGAAAACTTCAAAAAATAAGAAATTTCAAACAAATGATTTAATCTATTGCCCATTCATAAAGTGGAAATTGAAAATTAATACAAAGAAATCGATCACAAAACGGGAGTGAAGTGATACAAAAGACTCTGTTCTTGTTATCTATCCATAAGAGAGGGACAATGAAAAATGTAATCGATTCTTTCGTTCCTTGGGTCACTGGCCCCATCCCGCCGGGATTTTCGGGTTTAATACGTTATTTTAGCACAAATCCAATAAATCTAAGTGTAGTGCTTGGGTAATTGATTTATTTTGGAAAGGGATGTGTGCGAGTTTGTATTTCAAAATAGTTGATCCATCCAGCTGCACTTTATTTCTGGTATTTTATAGGAGAAATAGAAAAAGGTGCACGATCTCGACGAATTACTGTCTGAATAAATTAGAAGCAGATGTAAGAACCATAGCTTTCGGACTTATTGGTAATCCACTTTGATTCTCTATCAACCAATAATGTGAGACCATTAACATGGTTAAAGCTAATTGTTTAAGTCCAGGTAAACATGGTACTCTTTCTACCACTTCCTACCACTACGTTAGTAACGAATGTAAAAAAATAGTTGGTAAGTTATTTGATTGATATAAACATCATATCGATAAAAGAATTTTACCATTTACTAGAACAATGAGCACTTTGCTTTTTTATCTAATGCCAAATGACGACCTTCTGTATAAAAAAAAGGAATTTTTGGACTTGAAGAAACAAATAAAAAATATAATAATTATTATTTTCATTTTTAAAAAAATAAAAAATGAAAAGAATTCTAAAAATTTAAATGATAAATAAATACAAACAATATAAATACAAATCCAAATAAAGAACCAACTTTGCTTACAATTCTAGATTTTGGTCTGGTCAGCGGAACGTCTCCTGATATTCTGGTCTTGTATCATGTTTGACATCTTTAATACACAGAAAAGAGAGGGTATGCTCATTACATTAAAAAATATATGGAATACCCATACCATAATATAAATAATAGAGCGTGAGACCAATGCTCGAAGATTCCTGTTTGTTCGGAAGAGATCATGGAAGTTTTGAAATTAATTGTACGATAATCTACTTTCATTAATGATTTATTAGATAATCGAAAACAGAGGATTTTGAATACTATTCTAAATTCGGAAAGATTACCGTAAGGGGGCATTGAGGGGCACTCGAAAGACCCGGCTCGCTTACCGTAAAGTGGAAATTGACGCAGATGAGTATCGAATGAATGTGATACTCGAAATAGAAACGAGAAAACAGCAAATTTGGATTAATGCCACTAGTAATATTTGGACAATTAGAAAATTACCAAAATGAAACCTTCAGTTTGAACAACAAAGAGCGATTATCGGTCCTGCAACGAGTTTTCCACAAGCCTACAAGGAGCTCTAGGAACCTCTGAATAGTTTTCGTGAATAGCTATTACATTTCCGTACGATCCGTGCTAATATTGTCATTCTCTGGTCCATGCAGAAATAACTGATTAGCCCTTCTTTTTTTAGTTATAGTTTTAGGCTGATTTTTTCTTTTCCTTCCTAAAAAGAATAAAGAAACACTAATGGTACCCTTCGAGCCGAAGAAATTAGTAATATTTCTTGAGCGTATTGAACCATAGTAGAGAATAAGATTGTGATACCGGGACCGTACTTCAAGTAGGCGACGGAATTGCTCGTGTTCATGGTCTTGATGAAGTAATGGCAGGTGAATTATTATATTTCAAGAGGGGTCCTAGGCTTGCGTCTTGAATTTGGAATCAAATATGTTGGCGTTGTATAATGGGTGATGGTTTGATGATACAAGATGAAGTTCTGTAAAAGCAACAGCAATCGTCTATACCGTGAGTGAGGGTTATTTGGGTCGTGTTATAAATGCTCTGCTAAACCTATTTCATGGGAGAGGTTGACTTTCGCTTCTGATCTCGTTTAAATTAATCTCCTGCCCCAGGTATTCTTTCTAGACGTTCTTTATCTGAGCCTCTTCAAACGGGCTTATTGCCATTGATTCGATGATCCCTTATAGGACGCGGTCCGCGAGAATTAATTATTGGGGACAGACAGACCGGCAAAACAGCCGTAGCCACAGATACGATTCTCAATCAAAAAGGTTCAAAGTGTAATATGTGTTTATGTAGCTATTGGTCACAAGCATCTTCTGTGGCTCAGGTAGTGACTACTTTCCGGGAAGGGGGCGATGGAATATACTATTGTGGTAGCCGAAACGGCGGATTCACCTGTACATTACAATAACTCGCTCCTTATACGGGAGTCGTCCTCTGGCTGAGTTTATTATTATGTATCGTGGACAACATACTTTATAATTTATGATGATCTCTCCAAACAGGCACAAGCTTTCGCCAATGTCTCTTCTATTAAGAAGACCTCCCGTCGTGAAGCTTATCCAGAGATGTTTTTTATTTGCATTCACGACTTTTGGAAAGAGCCGCTAATCAAATTCTAGTTTAGGTGAAGGAGTATACCGCTTTACAGATATTGAGACTCAATCTGGAGACGTTTCAGCTTATATTCCTCCTAATGTATTTCATTACGATGGACAAATTTCTTATCTGCCGATCTATTCAATCTGGAATCCGACCTGCTATTAATTGGGGTATTTCCGTTTCTAGAGTAGATCCGCAGCTCAAATTAAAGCCATGAAACTAGTAGCCGGCAAATCAAAATTGGAACTAGGCGCATTCACAGAGTTAGAAACCTTTGCCAAGTCGCTTTCTGATCTCGATCAATGTCTACTCAGAATCACTTGGCAAGAGGTCAACGATACGCGAGTTGCTTAAACAATCCCAATCAGACCTCCTCGCAGTGGAAGAACAATGCTACTATTTATACGGAGCGAATGATAGCTTGATCGCTAGAAATTGGACATGTAAAGAAATTCTCATTCATGTAGTAGCTCTTAAAAACCATAAACCTAATTCCAAGAAAATTATCTCTTCTAAGACATTCACCGAGGAATTATAATTTCTTTTGAAGGAAGCTATTCAAGACACAGATCGAACTGTTTTTACTTCAGAACAAACATAATTTTTTACTTTTATTCTATTCTTGGTATATTCTATTCTTAGTACAAGAGTAATCATTGAGAAAATAGTTCTGATTCGAATGATTCAAAAAGGGTTCTTGGTATAGCCTTTTAAAAAAAATAGATGGAAAGAAATTGCGTCCAATAGGATTTGAACCTATACCAAAGGTTTAGAAGACCTCTGTCCTATCCATTTAGACAATGGACGCTTTTCATTCCTATTTTATTTTTTTGTATTCTTACTTTCTTTTGTTCGGATAAAAATCAAATTACACCTGAAAATATTTTAGGGAATAAAAAAGAATGCATATCTAAATGGATGGTGCATGTATGTATAATACATAGATAAGAGTTATAAACATAATAAGAAATATAGAGATAAGAAATATCGAGCGGGTACGAATCGACCCGCATCGTTTGCTTGGAAGGTGGGGTTTAGTCGAACGTGCTTGATCACTTTTAACGTCTCTAATTCAAAACCGAACGTGAAATTTTGATTTCTTGGCTTCCTCTTAATGGAAGATTGATGTATTCTAGAAACATTAGATCCATCAACATCTATGTCAGCCTTCTGTCGGAATGTATCCAAAACTCGCTACTAGATTGCCCTCTAGGGAAGGGATTATACCAAATCCGTCTAGTCTCGTTACTTCGTCCCTATTTCCGCTCGCAGGTTCCCGAGGAAAAGAATTTGTTTCACCGAGCTGAAACATATGCTTGATGGTTCTAGTAAACCAAAACCACCCTTTTCTAGCTTGTTGGCTTCAATTCCTTTTTACAACACCAAAATTGAAGATCTATTACGATTGGAATAAACTTTTGTATCTTCATCCATAGATCCTTTATTCATACTCATTCGATTGGAAGAATTGATCCATTCAAAAAATTATGTTCACGACTCCATATACATAATCCAATTTTCTTATTCAATTTCGAAAATAGAATTTCTAATTGGACTTTGGATACAAATCGTGAGAATGTATTTCTTCCTCAAATATGCTATTGAGAGGTAAAGGATTAAACCCTTTTAAGAAATAAAGTTTTGATCGGAGTATGCAAAAAACCGAGAGACCCCTTAACTTTTTAAGTTGTTAATAGAACGAATCACACTTTTACCACTAACTATACCCGCTACTATCTTATTGTAATTATGATGGACTATTTGTCGAACAAGGGAGTGAGACGCAATCAAGATAGCATTCAAATTATAACGTTGACACATATTTAGTCCCGCCAGCCAGGGACTTAAAAGGCGAAGAGCACAAAGCTTTTCTAAATAACATATATAACTTTAAAAACGGTATACAGTTTATACTTATACTTTTCCTTTGCTGGATTGCTGCATTCTCGTCTGTCTGAAGTGGTTCTTGAAGCTGGCAAAAAAAGAGGTACTGGCCCGGCCAGTACTTACTAGGACCAGGCCGGGAGAATAAACCTTTCGTACAAAATTACATAAGTAGGTTTTCTTTCTATTGGAATACCTGTTTCGAATCTTATCTAAATGGAATTCTTGATCAAATTCGTTCTTGACTTACTCTTACTTACTTAAATGAAACTTAATTAAATTACATAAAACTAAAATTAAATTACGTAAATTAACTTAATATAATTACTTAATTATATAATTACTTAATTATATAATTACTTAATTATATAATTACTTAAAATATACTTAAAATATAATTATATAATTACTTAATTATATAATTACTTAATTATATAATTAATATATAATATTTAAATTATAATATTTAAATTATAATATTTTAAGAAATTTTTTTATTACATAAAAAAACCTTTAATTTGTTTTTTCTTTACTTTAATTGAAAATAAAATTTTCAATTCCTAACCTTTAAATTAGACTTAGAATTTATTAATAATTTAAATTTTTAATTATTTTAAAATTTTTAATTATTCACTTTTTATTTTTTTAAATTTCATCTGTTAATGCCTCTATGTTCAATCATTGTCTGAAAATCTATCCTATAGTTAGAAATTTTAATAGAATGTTTCATATTCTAATGTACTGTTATAATATAATGTTTAATATCTTTCTATAATGTTTAATATCTTTCTTAATAAAAATGTTTAATATCTTTTTTAATATCTTTTTAAATAAAAATGTTTAATATCTTTCTTAATAAAAATGTTTAATATCTTTTTTAATATCTTTTTTAATATCTTTCTATAATGTTTAATATCTTTTTAAATAAAAATGTTTAATATCTTTTTTAATATCTTTTTTAATATCTTTTTTAATATCTTTTTTAATATCTTTTTTAATATCTTTCTATAATGTTTAATATCTTTTTTAATATCTTTTTTAATATCTTTTTTAATATCTTTCTATAATGTTTAATATCTTTCTATAATGTTTAATATCTTTCTATAATGTTTAATATCTTTCTATAATGTTTAATATCTTTTTTAATATCTTTCTTAATAAAAATGTTTAATATCTTTTTTAATATCTTTTTAAATAAAAATGTTTAATATCTTTCTATAATGTTTAATATCTTTCTTAATAAAAAAATGAGAAAACAAAGAAAACTCAAAAATTTTTTTATTCTCACGTCCAGGATTACGTCCCGGATCATTAGATAAGAATCCGAAGATGAAGAGAGAAACAAGAATATCACTACTGTGTAAACAAAGAGTTTTGAAGTAAGCATTACACAATCTCCAAGATAAGATCATTTTAGAAAAAGGGAATAGATTACCTATTTTTTCTTTTTATCACATATACTATTTTGTTTGATTTGACATCATACCCCCCAAAATTAAGTTTTTTGATTTGAAAAGAAAAAGAAAGTCCACTTTTAAACGAATTTCTTTGTAATAAGATTTTGATTCCTTCCTCACAAAAATTTTCTTGTCATATCGACAATTAGGTATTGTAGGGACCTAGAACTAATAAACTCCTTACTCACCGAAAGGTCAGAACGAGTAAATAAACTGATCAAATTCATCTCCGCGGTTACTCAATATACAAGAATTTCCGATTTTTGATCGCGGGTTTTAATTCTATGTAAGACTTAGCCGATCTTATCCATTTTTATAATTTTTTGTCGAATAAATCATGAATGGATTTGGCAAAGTATTCAGGATTTTTATCGAAAACTTACAGCAGCTTGCCAAACAAAGGCTAAGAGAAAAAGAGGACAGGTATGACAGGCATAACATCTACGATTGGATTGAAAACGGCATAAGCTTCAGGCACTTTGGCAAAGAAAAACTATTCGAATAAAGGACAGAATTAAGACAGATACAGATTAAGCTAAGATATTAAACATAACAAACATTTCGTTCTTGTAGATTAGATAATTTTATTTTGATTGATGTTTTTTTATAAGGAGATTAAAAAGCAAGTCAAAAAATCCTTCTTTTTTTTTTGAACTCTCCCAAATCAAAAATCCTTCCTTCCATTCTCAAATGAGAATACAAGGAATTCTACTTTCATACATTATCTTATGAATTCTATGTAATGATCCTTAATTTTTTTGATTCTATATCTAATCTACATGTGTTGAATCCTAGCAACAAACAAATATCCCTATGTTTTTATTATGATTATGTATTTTTTTTTTGGTGGGGGGGGGGGGGTTGGGGATTGACGAATAACTAATACTAATAATAGTCTTGACTAGTGCCAAACAGGAAAAATGGGGCGTGGCCAGCGTAGGCAGCGGGTTTTGGTCCCGTTATTCGGGTTTCGAATCCTCCGTCCCAGATCGTTTCCATCAGAAACAACAGATTTGGTATCACATTGTATCCCACATAAAAAGAAAAATCTTAAAGATAACAGACTTTTCTTTTGTTCTGAATTCTTAGAATGGATTCTTATAATGGATTCTTAGAATCCATTTACTTCTTTGGTTAAAAGAAAACCATTGATAATTCCAATGGAACGTGTGTAAATTTTGTCTCCTTAGGGAATGAAATATCTGCTAAAAATTTTTAGCTACTCATTGTGATTGCGTCGACTTGGTGATTGAATTAGAGATCCCGTTTATCATGTAGACTAGAAAACATAGTTCCAGTCATGATGCTTACTCGGCGATTTTTAAAACATTTTTTAATGAACTCTTGGTTGGTACTCGAAGAAATCTATAAATCATAGTATCTAGACTTACGACCTTTGTGTTTTTGGGTCAGTGGACAGTTATTTGACTAATAATTGATTTTTTTCCGGGATTGGTAAATAGATTTTAATTAAGGATTTGAGGTTTATAGTTTTTTTGTTCTAGAAAAATAGATTCTGCATTTCATGATTGATCGTCCCGAACAATCTGTTGGAGATGTAAAGTAAATAAGTCTTAAGCCAGCATCTTTCTTAAAATACGTTTCATTCATATGATAGAATATCGAGTTAAAGAAATTGGATCCCTGCTGAGCTTCTCCGATAAATACCAGCTTATCTATCCATAGTATACATGTATAGAAGACTATTATATTAGTGTCCCTTTTTTCCCAGTCGAGCCAATGAACTATTCCAATGATTACATATTAAATCTTCCATTGCGTTTGAAATTAATTGAATTCTAATTAGCGGAATGTTATGGTAAAACTTTCGTTTGAAACGATGTGGTAGAAGCAACGTGCGACTTGAAGACATGCTCCACTGTGGATTTTTACTCCAACATTTTCTATAGCAATGCAGATGCCTCCTTGGCTCGACAGAGTTTTGGTCTGTCCATTAGGATTATTTTTTCTAGGTTTATAGATACATGATGGCTCTCGAGCGGAAAGGATTGGATTCTTTACAAGGGGAAGCATCTAGGGTAGGCCAATCATCAATCGTTAGAACACTTTGTACGTCTATCCTAAAATATACAATACCGGAATTGATAAACCTTTTCGATCAAAAAACAGTGTCTCTACGAGGAATCAATTCTTCGTATTCTATTTCTATAGGTATTCTATTTCTATAGAAAGAATAAAAAAACACAAGGTAGTTGCTGCACTTTGTGAAAGGGGTAAATATCACCGAAGTAATGTCTAAACCCAATGATTTTACAGCAACGATAAAGGTTTCCGAAACATGAAACCTATTTTTCAATTGTCCTCAAAAATTGGATCAGAAATTCAGGAATAAAAATAATCGAGATGAGACAAACAAAAGAGGTTAGAGACGGCTCAATAAATGTCTAAGGATTTCCCTTCGATCTGTCGAATACCCACTTGAGTTTGACGTACGATTAATGTCTTTTTTTTTTTTTTTTTTAGGAAGAACAAATAATAATAATGCTTAGACTATGATTTGAGTCATTATTTTGTGTTTACTATTTGATATTATATACAGAAAGATATACCGAAATTAAAATAATTTTTTTCTCGAGCTCGAGCCGTATGAGGAGAAAACCTCCTATACGTTTCTGGGGGGGGATTGTTTATGTACATCTATCCCAATGAGCCATCTATCGAATCGTTGCAATTGATGGGTTTCGTCCCGAAGACGAAGGAAGAGATTTTCGAAAAGTGGGTTTTTATGATCCGATAAAGAAAGCAACTTATTAAACGTTCCCGTCATTCTAGATTTCCTTGAAAAGGCGCTCACCTACAGACTGGTTAGGATATTTAATTGAGGGCATACTTTTTAAAGAAAAACTTCGAGTTAATTACAAGAAAAACAACAAAATTAATAAAAAAGGGGGGAGATGATTAATATAAATCTATCTTTGTATAATTTTTTACTTACAATTTTTTACCTAAAATTTTCCCTTTTCTTGCGCTATTCATACTTAAATTACTTTTTCCTTGTTAGAGATCCAACCAACAAACATGATTAATCGTGCTTATTGTACCTCTATTGATTGAATAAACCCGAGATTTTTTCTTTATCTTTTCCTTATTTTTTTCCATCAAAATTTCTTATTTTATGTTGTGCCAACCCAATACAAATCCTTATTTTATTTACTTTATTTGTTATTTGTTTTTCCTCAACATTGCAATTCAATGACACTGGTGTTGTATCGAACAAATATAATTTGATTAAGATAATACCATCTCTTATCCAGACCCCATATTGGGTTTTTCACTCACTTTACTCAAATAATGGTTTTGCTTGTTGGGTTTACTGTCATATAAACGGTATTTTGGAATTTAACTTAACAAAAATAAAAAATTGATAAAAAACTGGTGGTCTGTCACAATTGGAGCATCTCTTTTAGGAATCTGGTGTTTTTAAATATGATCTGTACATTTTTTATTTATTTTTACATTTTTTATTTATTGTGTTAGAATTGCTCATCAAATTTTTTAATTTATTATTATTTTTCATGTTTTTGGATGGGTGTCCGTGCAGTGTCCATTTATTTATTTTCATTTGATCGATCTACATATCCTATTTTATTTGATTTATTCGGGTTGCGAACTCAACGGTAGAGTACTCGGCTTTTAGTGCGACTATGATCTTTTACACGTTGGATGAAGCAGACAATTCGTCCAGACTATGGTAGAGTCTATAAGACCACGACTGATCCTCAAAGGTAATGAATGGAAAAAGTAGCATGTCCGTAATAAAAATAAAAATAAATTTCTTATTTTATTAAAAAATTAACCAATTAAAAATGAGGTGGAACGTTGATTTTAGTTATCCTTACTGGATCGCTAGAAAATAAAATTTTTGGAAGGGAAGGGGACAAACAAATTCACATTTACTTGGTCTAGTGAATAAATGGATACGCCTATGGTTCCAACTTCTGGTACAACAAAAACAACTGAGCTTATGTTCTTAAGTTGAATGAACGATTACCCGATCTAATTAGACGTTAAAAATAGATTAGTGCCTGATACGGGAAAGGTGAGTTCTCCTGTGGGTGGACCATTGATTCTTTTTCCTTTTTTTTTTTTTTATGAACCGCTCTTCTTTATTATGGATTAGAAACGGATGTGTATAAGAGACAGGATACTGATAACGAGATAAATCAAAATTCAAAAAGAGCGATCGGGTTGCAAAAATAAAGGGTTTGTTATCCTCTTGTAATTATAACGAGATAAACAAGAAGATAAACCAATTCGATAGAAAAGAGAATAAAAAGATCTATTGATTGGACTCCCTGTTTCTTTTCGGGGTATATATTTTTATTACTATTGTATTCTATATACATAAATAGAATACAAAATACCCTTTTGACCATATTGCACTATGTATCATTTGATAACCCAATAAATGCCTCCTACCCCTGCTGTCAATTGGAAATGTACATGGAGAATTACAAGGATCATTTTAGAAAAGATAGATCTCGGCAACGAATAACTTTCGATATCCACTTCTTTTTCAGTCGTAATTTTACGGTATTTGCTATGATCAGGTTTAAATGTTCAATTTTTTATGAACCCGTTAATTTTGGGGTTTATGGCAATAAATTTAGTTCAGTACTTGTGAAACGCTTAATTATTTGAAAGGGGGAATGTATCCACAATATTTGATTATTTCGTTAATGATTCTTACGCAAATCGTATTCGTTGGGCACCACAATTATTGTTTATTCCCATTTTTTTTCTCAGATGTATCAGAAGGTTTGCAGTCATTGTGGAAATTCATTTCTCGTTGCAATAGTATCTTCCCTTGAAGAAAAAAAAATACCAAATCTCATAATTTACAATCTATTTTCATTCAATTTTCCTTTTTTAGAGGATAAATTATCGCATTTAAATTATCCTGTCAGATATACTAATACCTCATCCATCCATGATTGGAAATCGCTGGTCCAATCCTCACTCCTGGATCCAGGATGTTCCCGACGTTGCCTTTATTTGCGGTTTCTTTCTCTACTAAATTATAATTGGAATAGTCTCATTACTCCGAGAAATCTATTTATGTTTTTTCAAAAGAAATAAAAGACTATTTTGGTTTCTATATATTTTTATTATGTATCTGAATTGGATCTTGTATTAGTTTTTCTTCGTAAACAAT
This sequence comes from Musa balbisiana, assembly GCA_004837865.1. NCBI lineage: Eukaryota > Viridiplantae > Streptophyta > Magnoliopsida > Zingiberales > Musaceae > Musa > Musa balbisiana. The sequence goes on from PYDT01002429.1 coordinate 20,496, forward strand.
CTTCTTATTTACGATTAACATCTTTTGGAGCCTTTCTTGAACGAACACATTTTTATGGAAAAATAGAACATCTTGTAGTGTGCCGAATTTTTTTCAGAAGCTTTATGGGTCTTCAAGGATCCTTCCATGCACTATGTTCGTATCAGAAAAGCGATTCTGGGTTCAAGGGGAACTCATTTTCTGATGAAGAAATGGAAATGCCACTTTGTAAATTTCTGGCAATATTATTTTAATTTTTGGTCTGCAACCGTACAGGATCCATATAAACCCATTATCAAACTATTCTTTCTATTTTCTGGGTTATCTTTCAAGTGTACTAATAATTCTTTCGGCGTAAGGATCAAATGCTAAGAATTCATTTCTAATGGATATTCTTTTAAGACATTTGATACCATAGTCCCAATTATTCCCTTTCGATCATTGTCTAAAGCTAAATTTTGTACCGATCCGGGCATCCTATTATTAAGCCGATTTTGAACCTATTTACAGATTGTGAGAGTAATTAATCGATTTGGCGGAATTTAAAATCTTTCTCACTATCATAGTGGATCCTCAAAAAACAGAGTTTGTATCGAATGATTATACTTCGATTTCGTGTTCTAGAACTTGGGCCCGTAAACATAAATTACAGTACTGCAGATTTGTTGCAAAGAATTATTCGGGATTATTAAAGAATTCTTTACGGAAGAATAACCAGTTATTTCTTTGATCTTCCCCCCCAATAACTTCGTTTTATTACATGGATCAATGAGAAACGGATTTGGTATTTGGATATTATCCGTATCAAGACCTGTAAATAATTTTAATAGAATTATGCATACAACAATACTAGGAAATAGAAGATATAATAGAAGATGATCTACAGTAATAGAGATCAAGAGAAAAAAGTATTCACGAATTCTCATTCTGAAATCTCATGTAGTAGTGTAGTGGTTGTCCACTGAGTAGTCAAAATTTTTATACTTTCTTCTTTTTTCTCGGGATGTTTTTTATATGTCTACAGAGGGAAAGTCGTGTGCAATGAAAAATGCAGCACGGTTTGGGGAGGGATTTTTTCCTCTATTGAACAAGGAAAATTATCTACTCCATCCGACTAGTTCCGGGTTCGAGTCCCGGCCACCCATACGAAAATAGAAAAATAAATCTTTCTTTTCTATTTTAATTCACTTCATTTACAAATTTAATTCATTTCATTTACAAATTTTATGTATTTCTCTTAGATATGTGTGTATTTAGCGTAGATCGATAAGATAATATCTTCTGTTCTGTTGAATTGGTGACATTGACATATAAGTCATGCTATACTGTAAATAACAGTCTTTATGCTCTATCTATGTCTAGTTTATAGTTTAATACGTGTGCTTGGAGTCCTTAAAAATTGAATAAACAGATCTTACCATGACTGCAATTTTAAAGAGACCGAAAGTACAGCCTATGGGGTCCTTCTGCACTGGATACCAGCACTGCAAACCGTCCTTTACATTGGTGTTTCGGTGTTTTGATGATCCCTACCTTATTGACCAGCAACCTCGTATTTATTATCGCCTTCATTGCTGCTCCTCCCTAGATATGATGGTATTCGTGAACCTTAATTTTCTGGTTCTCTACTTTAAGGAAATCAATTATCTCTGTGCCTATTATTCCTACTTCTGCAGCTATAGGTTTACATTTTTACCCAATCTGGGAAGCAGCATCTGTTGATTAGTGGTTTTATACAATGGTGGTCCTTATGGTGCTAATTTTCTACCCTTCTTCTTGGTGTCGCTTGTTCCATGGGTTTGAGTGGGAACTTAGTTTCCGTCTGGGTTATGCGTCCTTGATTTGCTGTTGCATATCATCTCCTGTTGCAGCTGCTACTGCTGTTTTCTGATCTCCCTATTGGTCAAGGAAGTTTCGTCATCTGATGTATTGCTTTAGGAGTAATCTGGTACTTTCACTTCAATGATTGTATTCTCGGCAAACACACATCCTTATGCAGTCCATTTTCCATGTAGGTGTAGCTGGTGTATTCGGCGGCTCCCTATTCAGTGCTCTGCATGGTTCCTTGGTAACCTCTAGTTGATCAGTGAAACCACTGAAACTAATCTGCTAACTCAGGTTACAGTCGGCAAGAGGCAGGACTTATAATATCGTAGCTGCTCATGGTTATTTTGGCCGATTGATCTTCCAATATGCTAGTTCACAACGCTCGTTCTTTACATTTTTCTTCTTGGCTGCTTGGCCTGTAATTTGGATCTGGTTCACTGCTTTAAGGTATTAGCACCATGGCTTTTCAACCTAAATGGTTTCAATTTTCAACCAATCCGTAGTTGACCGTCAGGGTCTGTCATTAACACTTGGCTGATATCAGCATACCAGTGCTAACCTTGTAGAATAATTCATGAACGTACGGCTCACACTTCCTTCCTCTATGACCCTAGCTTCTTCGAAGTTTCATCTCAAATGTAGATTTTGTCTTAGTGTATACGAATCGTTGAAAACAAGTAGCAATACCCCATGTCTTGCTTTTACAAGCAATGGGGTATGCTACTGTTGTTGATACTTATTTTTTTTTTCACAAAAAAAATTATTTTTCATTTCATTTTTTTTATATTTAATTTCATTTTATATTTTGTATATTTGGAATTTAAAAGTTTTATTTATTTGTTTTATTTATTTCAATACTTAAAATGTTTTTATTTAATCGTAATGAACGTTAAATTAACTAACGTACGAGATTTATTATCGTTTCTTGCATGTCTCGCAAAAGTAAAAGTAGGCGACGAATTCTCGCCATTTTTGCTACCATACCCGATCTGTTATATACATATGGTAAATGTTCTTTCCATTATGAATAGCGATGTTGGCCAATCATGGTGGGTATACTGTATGCCGGACCAAGTTACTATTTTTCTTTCTCCTCCCTCATGTTGATTTTTTCATTTTTTTCCGATAATGGTTAGCTACACGGGGTTTTTTTTTAGCGAACGTGTCATGTCACAGTGTATTACTCCTTTTTTTTTTGTACATTTTATTTTAAAGATTGGCTTCTATGTCCAATAATCTCGATCTAAGCTTTTGTTTTTTTTTTCTTAAGTATGGGCGTAAGAATAAATACATAATGATGAATGAAAAATATACAATCCTTTAGCTAAAAAGGGGGCGGATGTACCAATTGGATCACGGCGTGGATTGTGCATCCACATGCGCGGTTCAATTCCCGTCGTTCGCCCATCACTTTTTTCAATTCAACAAATTCTATGTTCAATATTTCATATTACGGCGACGAAGAATAAAACTATCACTATATTTTTTTCCTTTTCCTACTTCTTCTTCCAAGCGCAGGAGAACCCCAAGGGTTGTGGGTTTTTTTTCTACCGATTGGGGCTCTCCCCCGCATCCGCCCCATGGTGATGGTCTACGGTTTCATAACCTACTACCTCGTAACTACAGACGCTTACCTACCAACCCTTATATCCGGCTCTACCACTACCAACTTTTTTTGGTTCACCCCCACATTACCCACATTGTCCGACTGTTGCTAAGCAGTTTTTGGATATCAACGGACCTCCCAGAATGGTAATCTTACTGGTGCCCGATTTACCCTCTTTTGCAATCAGTTTCGCTACAGCACCTGCTGCTCTAGCTAATTGTCCACCCTTTCCAAGTGGAATTTCATGTTATGTATGGCCGTGCCTAAGGGCAATATCGGTTGAAGAAGATTCTTCCTTTTTTCAATAAAAACCCCTCCAAACTGTACAAGCTTCTTCCAAAGCATGCGGCGTTCTAGTGTATATGATGAATCTAACGATGGCTCTTATATAATCGTATGATGAAGACCACCGAGTGGATATAGCGGAATCCCCATCTGCTGATCACTCATGTTATGATCTTCTACATCCTAGGTCCTCCCCGTTCCGTCATCTGGCTTATGTGTCTTCATGGAGCATTCAGACCGAATGCTCCTATTAATGTACTGGTCGATACTATCCACATATGACGGGTAACGTAGGAGACATCTCTCTTTGTCCCCGGGGGGACTTATTACCCACTTCTTAGCTTTCATCGCCTCTGACCATCAATTAATGTGATAACCGTCCTCCTCTCTTTGAACAAGGGGCGCTCCGTTCTGTGCGTGCTTCAACAATTTTGTCTTCTCCAATATTACAATATCTCTAGAGTCCAATAATTTTTTCTATGAGGACCTCCTGACCCATCCCTTGCTGTCCGTTACTCAACAGTTTTCTGTGAGGTCTATCCCTGAGGTACTAAATTGGATCAGTGATCGATTTCTAGTTTCGTCGAAACCTCATTGTTACTTCCCTTAACGTAAGCAATAGTTCAAACCTGCACTCAAAGTAGGGCATTTCCCATTATAGTCGGAACTTCTGTACCATAAACATGGTATATCCAATTACTAGCCCCTCTGGGATGTAAAATACTCTCTCTTCTCACCATCCCCAATAGTGTATGAGACAAAATGTTGCATTTCGGGATTAGGTCTAATTCTATGGTACGATTCAACCAAGATATGTCTTTTTCATTTCCGTCGAAAATTCGATTTAACGGTATAGACGCTTATGACCTCCCCCTCTAGCGTGCGGTAATGATTCCTCTGGCATTTACGCCTTTATAACAACGCTGCTGTCCTAATCAAATTATTTCGTGGATTGGATTTCACTTGACTTTTTACGGCTCCATTGCGTGTGCTCGGGGTAAAGTTTTGTATAAATGTACGCCGTGTTATTATTATTTTGCTTTACGTTCTTTTTCTCTCTAAGAGTGGATAGAATAACCCGGTTGAAGCGTAAATGATCATACCCCTGTATGCATTGTCATGTCCATAATAGGTCCCATTCTTCTTCTACCCCCTGTCCCGTGAGTCGATCCTCTTCATGCTATTCCTTGACAACACCAAAGAAATAGTTCGACCCACTGCTTATTCTTCCTAGTTGATCCTGATGCGACATTAGAAGTATATTGATTGTTCCCTAAAAATAACCGAATACTTTTTTCTGTAAAATCTGCAATATTTGATCCATCCATACATCCATTTTTCTTCCCTATGAGTTCCAGTTATCGCTAAGAAGTCTAGTTCTTACTGTTCTATGTATGGTATGACCTATAACTACCAATTTCGTTATGTAGTATATGAGATTCCATTGATACAGGCCAATCCACTAACCTTATGAACGTTCCCATGGTGTGCAGCCAGCAGGAATTGAACTACTAATTTGCCAATATGAGTTGAGGCGCCTTAACCATCAGCCAGGATGCTTAACCGAGATCATCGTTATATCGTAAATAATATCGTAAATAAGTATATCGTATAAATAAGTTAATATCGTAAATAAGTATATCGTAAATCAGTTTAATCGTCAATAAGTATATCGTATAAATAGTATAATCGTAAATAAGTAGATCGGTATAATAAGTAATCGATCAATAGTATATCGTAAAGTATAATCTTAGCGTAATAAGATATCGTAAATAAGTATACGTATAAATAGTATATCGTAAATAAGTATATCGTAGAATAGTATATCGTATAAATCAAGTATTCGTAAATTATAAATAAGTATATCGAATAAATTAATTATATCGTTAAATAAGTATATCGTCTAATAGTTAATCGTAAATGTATAAATGACCACATTCCAATTGAAATAAAATCTTTCGTTAAATAAAATCTTTAGGAAAGGATTTTATGGGACACATAATTCAAATTCTGGATCGGGGTCCGAATTGAGAGAGATTTGAGAGAGATCAAGAATTCTCACTATTTCTTATTCGTTGATCAACTCATTTTTTTTCCCCAGACGCGTTATGAAACGTTTTGCCCCCCGAATTGGAGTACCCTACCTTTCACGTGATTCTCAGGGTTCACAAGCATCGATATTCATGATCAAAGTTGTACTCAAGGTGTAGTAACTGCTTTGTAGTAGCGGTCCTTATATCTCGATTAACAATCGAAAGAGGTCGAAAGAAAAATCTCTATTTGATGGAGCTTCTTCCTAACCTATGAATTTCCACCATTGACCCCAGAAAGAGACAATTGGAAGAATCTTTTCGGTCTTCCAATATCAATAGGTTGATTGTTTTCGGTTCCTGTATCTTCCAAAAGGAAAAAAGTTTCTGAGAGTTTGTTTCATGATCCGCAGAGAGTATCTTGGGTTCTCCCATCAAGAAAAAGTGTATCATGCCTGAATCTAACCGGATTTCGCGGTGTGGGAACCGATCGGAAAAAGAGGGATTCGAGTTTCAAATATCTATGAAACCGTTCTTTCATTAATATCTCATCCAAGAGTAAAGATAGCGAATATCTGGAGTTTCTTTTTTTATCCATAACGGATATCCCTATCCCAAGGACCCTGATTGGGAATTGTTTGATCGTCTTTCTCCGAGGAAGAAGCGAAACATAATCAACTTGAATTGGGACAGCTATTCGAAATCTTAGGGAAAGACTTTAGTTGTGTATCTCATGTCTGCTGTTTCGTGACAACATACCAATTGAGGGGAGGGTGTCTTCTTCAACCAAGGAGCTATGCAACTATTCATCGACATGATAGTGAGCATGTTTCCCATCTCTTCTCGAGAAACAAGTGGTGTATTTCTTTGCAAAATGTGTTCAATTCATATGTGGCATTCCGCCAGATCTCTCGTTGTTGGGGAAGAATCAGCCCGAATCTGATTTGTTTGAGGAACGTATCGAGAGAGAATTTGATTTGGTTAGGACAATGTGTTTTTTGGTAAACAAGGATCGGTTTTTTAGCAAGGTACGGAATGTATTGGCAAATATTCCATATGATTCCACAAGCATTATTTTCGTTCCAGTAAATGGATTCGAAGCCATTGAAAGGATCTTCTAATCATCCATAGATCATTTCTATTCCATTAGAAATGGGATTCAGAATATCCCACATTGATCGCTTCAAACGACATTCCTGTACACTTAATGTTCTTTTGAAAAAGAAGGATTGGCGGACTTGAAATTTACTCATTGAATGAGTAACGTTGAATCGTATTCGGTTGGGTTGTACCAACTAAATCAAGTGCTAACTCCCATTTATTTTCTTATTGACTTAACCGATCAACTTGCTATCGGACAATTATTTCCGACTTGGCATGGCACAATTCCAAAAAACTTTCGACATACTTTACTTTATTATAATTATTAGAATCAATTCCTACCCCTTCTAGTCCGCGTTTTCCACACTTGGAAGAACCAAACCTAGTCGTAGTCGCTAAGATTATTGGCCCAGTACTGGATGTTGTTTTTTCTCCGGGGCAAGATGCCTAATATTTATAACGCATTGGTAGTTACGGGTCGATCTACTATCGTCAGCAAATTAAATGTGACCTTTGTGAGGTACAACAATTATTAGGAAATAATCGAGTTTAGAGCTGTAGCTATAGTGCTACAGATGGACTGATGCGAGATTGAAGTTATTGACCCGGGAGCTCCTCTAAGCGTTCCAGTCGGTGGAGCTACCCTCGGCCGTATTTTCAACGTTCTTGGGAGCCTGTTGATAATTTATGTCTGAATACTAGCACAACCTCCTATTCATACGACCTGCACGCTGCCTTTATGCCCAGTTAGAGAAGCGAAATTATCAT